>LR812535.1:12213947-12218947 GCA_903798195.1 Danio kyathit
GAACGCGGAGAGAACATGCAAACTCCACACAGAAATGCCAACTGACCCAGCCGAGGTTCGAACCAGCGACCTTCTTGCTGTGAGGTGACAGGACTACCAACAGAGCCACCGCATCGCCCATATTTGCCTACTATTTTATTTTATTTTATTGACCGCTGATTTGTTTTATTTATTCATTCATTCATTCATTCATTCATTCATTCATTTTTTTGTCGGCTTAGTCCCTTTATTAATCCGGGGTCGCCACAGCCGAATGAACCGCCAACTTATCGGCACGTTTTTACACATCGGATGCCCTTCCAGTTGCAACCCATCTCTGGGAAATTGTTTTATTTAATTTCAAATTATTTAATTTTATTTTATTTTATTGACCACTGTTTGATTTTCATTTAAAAAAAAATTATTTTATTTTATTTTATTTTATTTTATTTTATTTTATTTTATTTTATTTTATTTTATTTTATTTTATTTTATTTTATTTTATTTTAGAACCTACTCGACGTTGAACCTACATGTAACATAGCATCATAGGTCTCTTGCATTAGTCAGTGTTTTGCCACATGGCCTCTTCAGACATGTCTTTCCAAAATTACTTGTTTTAAATCATTACAGGAGGAAGGCAAAACAGAAGCCCCCTCAGATTACATATATAAATCATTTCACTTTTGCTGTCCCGTCTGTAAAGCCTCTGTAAGTCTCCTGTAATGTCTGATCACAGTACTGTAGTCTCCTGTAAACGTAACAGTTTGAGTGTCTCTGAGTCCAGTGTCACCTGATAACAGGAGTCCGTCTCACCCGTCAACACTCTTGTTTTCCCTGGAAGCTTCTGAAACAACAGGAAATTAAACTAGCTCTGTGTGCCGAGCACTTGGACTTTTCATTTCAAAACAACAATTTTCCTGCTATCTCTAATGAAAATCAGCGGGGTCAGCGAGATAAAGCTCCAGCGAGAGCCAACACTCTCTAATCATCTGATTTCCAGAGTTTTGGGCCTGAATCAGTGTTTGCCCAACATAAGTGCTTCTCCGTGACTCCAGATCGCCATCTTCAATCAACAGCAAATTGGCAGTTTGACCGAATGTGTAGATTGGAGGACGGACGGAGCGAAATTTTAATACTCGCCGACTAATTGCGATTAGAATCACATTTGCTTTAATTCGAGCGGCGCGTGATGAAAGAGAAGCTCAGGACCCGAGCGCTGGCCGTCATTAGCCGCGAGTCTGTAGTCTTTCCTTCAGCTTCTGTGTGTCTGCGTTTCTCCTGGATTAATTTCCTCTGCGTTTTACAGTGACTTTCAGTGAAGGTCATCCACCGTTTCTCTCTCTCTCTCTCGTTCTCTTTCTCTCGGATGTTCATCAGGGCCTTCAGCCAAGCTCAGCTCCTATGCGTGAATCGGCTGCATGTTTTGTACGCCGTCCAAGGAAGAGACAAATGTAGTAATGAGTCGGGTCCTGGCATCAGTCTGACCACCTGAGTGAAGGACTCGGAGTTGTTAAAAAATAGGGGTTTGGAGTGTATTGAATTCAGTTGACGTCAGCATGATTTGTGTTTGGGGAATGCAGTATGTCTTTTCTTTTCTTCAGATAGGGTCCAATTTGTTTTTGTTGACCACAATTTATTTTATTTTATTTTGTTTTAAATAATAGTTTTTTTTTTTTAATTTAATTTGTGTTTGATTATTATTTTTACATTATTTTACTTTGTTTTATTTTAATCAAATTCTTTTTTTGAACCACTGTTTTATTTTATTTTACTTATTTTAATTTGTTTATTATTATTATTATTATTATTATTATTATTATTATTATTATTATTATTATTATTATTATTATTATTATTATTATTATTATATTTATAATAATTATTTATTTTTTACATTTTATTTTATTTCAGAAAAATTGTTTGCTTTTTTATTTTATTTAATTTTATTTGAATTTTAGTTTAGTTTTGTTTTGTTTTTAAATAGTTGTTTTTTTATTTAATTTATGTTTGATTATTATTTTAACAAAGTTATATTTTATTTTATTTTAATTAAAAAAAAAAATTATCACTGTTTTATTTTATTTTACTTTTTTACTTTGTTATTATTATTATTATTATTATTATTATTATTATTATTATTATTATTATTATTATCATTATTATTATTATTAATTAATTGTTTTTCATTTTATTTTATTTTGATTTGTTTTGTTTTCCATTTTTTATTTAATTTAGGTTTGTATTATTATTATTATTATTATTATATAATTGTATTTTAAAAATTTAAGCTAATAAAATTTTGTTTTGTTTTGATTATTATTTTTTACATTTTATTTTATTTTAATCAAATTAGTTTTTTGAACCACTGTTTTATTTTATTTTACTGTTTTGTTTTGTTTTGTTTTGTTTTGTTTTTTATTATTATTAAATAAATTTTTTACATTTTTATATAACATTTTTTATTGTATTATTATTATTATTACTATTAGTATTAATATTATTATTAATTCATTTTATTACATTTTATTTTATTTAGATTTGTTATATATATATATATATATATATATATATATATATATATATATATATATATATATATATATATATATATATATATATATTTATATTTATAGAACGTTTACTTTTATTTTAATAAAATTCTCTTTTTTTGGACAATTTTATTTTGTTTTGTTTTTATTATTATTAATATTTATTTATTTATTTATTTAATAAAATGTTTTAATTTAGATTTTTTTTTATTTTACAAAATAACTCCTAAGTATGATTCGGTCTGTGTGTTTTGTACACTGTCCAAGCAAGAGCGGCACTGCTGTGACAAATGTAGTAATGAGTCTGCTCCTGGCATCAGTCTGACCACCTGAGTGAAAGACTGCTCTCATCTGTTCTCTTTCCTCTCTCTTCATCCACACTTTCTGCTGCACTAACAATATAAAAAAAATAGCTTCAGACATCTGAATGAACATAACATGAGCAGTTTGACTACTGGAATGGGGCGTGTTTTTGAGTGAAGCAGATTTTGCAAATTGAAGAAAATGGGTTTTTATTCACCTGAAACGGATGATTTTGTATTCTACAGAATTCAGTTGTAATCCGAACGCTTTTGAGAGTCCAGTTAAGGTTGAAAACAGGATGTAGATTCACCATTTGAGTGTGAAAGTAAGAAAGTCTTAAAGATGGAAAATGGATGTACGGGTTTGCTGGAAGGAGTGATGGATGGATATATGAATGATAAAAGGATGGATGGATGGATGGATGATAAATGGAAGAATGGAGTGATGATTAATTGATTAATTGATTGATTGATTGATTGATTGATTGATTGATTGATTGATTGATTGATTGATTGGTTGATTGATTGGTTGGTTGGTTGATTTATTGATTGATTGGTTGATTGATTGGTTGGTTGATTGGTTGATTGATTGGTTGGTTGATTGGTTGATTGTTGGTTGGACTATGAATGTAGGGATGAAGGGAGGATTGATGGATGGATATATGATAAAAGGTTAAATAAATGTGCATCAATGAATGGATGGAAGAATGGCATGATTGATTGATTGATTGATTGATTGATTGATTGATTGATTGATTGATTGATTGATTGATTGATTGATGGACGATGAATGGAGTGATGGATAGAGGATTGATGAATGGATATATGATAAAAGGATGAATAAATGATAGATGGGTTGAACAATGAGTGTGAATTGATGAATGGATGGATGAATTGTGTGATTCATTTATTTATTTAATTTATTGATTGATTGATTGACGGATGATGAATGGAGTTATGGATGAAAGATTGATCTATGATAAAATGATGAATAAATGATTGATTGATTGATTAATTGATTAATTGATTGATTGATTGATTGATTAATTGTTCGTTTGATTGATTGATTGATTGATTGATTGATTGATTGATTGATTGATTGATTGATTGATTGATTGATTGATTGATTGATTGACGGATGATGAATGGAGTTATGGATGAAAGATTAATTGATATATGATAAAAGGATGGATAAATGATGAATGTTGATTGATAAATAGATTGATTGAATAATTGATTGATTGAATAATTGATTGATTGATTGATTGATTGATTGATTGATTGATTGATTGATTGATTGATTGATTGATTGATTGATTGATTGATTGATTGATTGATTGGATGGAGAATTGATGTATATATGATGAAAGGATGGATAAATGATGAACGAGTTGAGTAATGAGTGTGGATCGATGAATGAATGGATTATTGATTGTATGATTAATTGATTGATTGACACATGAGGAGTGATGGAGGGAGGATTGATTGGTGTATATATGATAAAAGGATGGATTAACAATGGTTGGATTGAACGATGAGTGGATTGATGAATGAATGGATGGGTGAATGGATTAATTAAATTGTTGATGGTCAATGAATTGATGAAGTGGATTGATGGATGGATATATGATAAAAGGATGGATAGATGGTAAAAGAGTAGAAGGATGGATTGAGTTTTAAGTTTTAAACACGTCCTGTTGTCTGCGTTCTCTCATCCACTTCTGAAAAATGAATGGAGCGAGCCAAAATTGAGGCGCACTGCTGGAGTCCAGCTTTCCTGTATTTATTTATTTATTTTTTCTCCAGAACCCTCATCCGAGCGGCCGCAGTTAGTTTAGCGGTTCAGTCCGGCTCGCTCTGTCTACATGCCAGTGCTTCTCTCAGCCAGCAAATCATTACATGGGGAGCCCTGCCAAAGTTTTAAATACCAGAAAATAACACCATTTACCACATGCAGGGCAATTATTTCTGTGAAAAATTACCCAGGGGTTTTTATTTGTGATAAACCCCCCCTCCTCCCTTTCTTAACAGAGAAAGACGATGCGTAGCCGGCTCTTTCAGGTCCACGCGAAACTCCTCATTAATATTTATGGCCTGCTTTTGCAAAGAAACAGTGATAAGCACTGGATGAATATTAAGTTTGACTTTATTTAAAAAACGCATTAAA
>LR812535.1:12223947-12246447 GCA_903798195.1 Danio kyathit
TCATGGCATAGACTCAACAAAGTACTAGAAATATTCCTCCGAGATTTTGGTCAATATTGACATGATAGCATCACACAGTTGCTGCAGATTTGTCGACTTCACATCCATGATGCAAATCTCCCATTCCACCACATCCCAAAGGTGCTCTATACAATTGAGATCTGGTGACTGTGGAGGCCATTTGAGTACAGTGAACTCGTCATGTTCAAGAAACCAGTTTGAGATGATTCGCGCTTTATGACGTTATCCTGCTGGAAGTAGCCATCAGAAGATGGGTACACTGTGGTCATGGACATGGTCAGCAACAATACTCAGATACACTGTGGCATTGACATGATGCTTAATTGGTACTAATGGGCTCAAAGTGTGCCAAGAAAATATCCTGCACAATTACACCACCACCACCAGCCTGAACCGTTGATATAAAGCAGGATGGATCCATGCTTTCATGTTGTTGACGCCAAATTCTGATCCTACCATCCGAATGTCGCATCAGAAATCGAGACTCATCAGACCAGGCTACAGTTTTCCGATCTTCTATTGTCCAGTTTTGGTGAGCCTGTGGGAATTGTAGCCTCGGTTTTCTGTTCTTAGCTGACAGGAGTGGCACCCGGTGTGTTTTTGGCCCATTCTCTGTAAAACCTAGAGATAGTTGTGCGTGAAAATCCCAGTAAATCAGCAGTTTCTGTAATACTCAGACCAGCCCGTCTGGTACGAACAACCATGCCACGTTCAGTCACTTAAATCACCTTTCTTCCCCATTCTGATGCTCGGTTTGAACTGCAGCAGATCATCCTGACCATGTCTACATGCCTAAATGCATTGAGTTGCTGCCAGGTTATTGGCTGATATGAAATTGCGGTAATAAGCAGTTGGACAGGTGTACCTAATAAAGTGGCCAGTGAGTGTATAATAAGTTTTTTTTTTTTGGTGAAAAAAAATCTGTTATTTGAATAGTTCTATTTAAATTTCTGCTTCAACTAAATTTGAATCATAATCTGCATCGTTTATACCTCATTTTGACCTAGCTTGAAGGCCCCCTAGAGCTCCTCCAGCAGTACTGCACATTCTTGCATACACTTTCTTTCCTGTCGAACACACCAGACCCCTTGTCTGCCATCCACCGCAGAAGCTCACGGAGATAACATCTGCGAATCCGCAAGCAATCGGGCCCTGTTGTCTGAGTTAAGACGTTTAATCGTCCGGCCCTCCCTTTGCCGCAGTCTCCCTGGGCCGCCTGTCAGAAACGCACCAACCTCCCCGTCACAGTGTCAGCGCTGTGAGACGCCGGGGCCCGATCGCTCTCCGCCTCAAACACACACACACACACACACACACACACACACGCACACACACACACACACACACACACACACACACACACACACACACACACACACACACACACACACACACACACACACACACACACACACACACACAGAGTCTTTTGGGGAAGCACGAGCGCGGCGGCAGGGTCCCATTAGAGCCCCGCTCCACCCCATACCAGAGGGAGAGCAGCGGCTGCCAAACGCACAAGCTTTTCCTCACTATCAGCTGGAGGTTGCGCGCAGCCGCTAATTGATTGCAGCTGTGGCGTTTAGCGGTTAAAACATGATTTGAGGTGTCAAAGATCAAACATGCAGAGGTTTTGTTAATAGCCCAAAGGGTGTGTGTTTGTGCGGGAGTTACATAATTGTGCGGAAACGCGTGCGCGCGATGAAAGTCTATCAGGCATTAGCAGAGTAAGTGCGGGTGTCAGGTGAGTTTTGTTTTTGCATGATCCGGCATCTTGTTTCGCAGCCAGCAAACAAAATATTGTATATAATCAAAGCAGCTGTCAGGCTCGGTAGATCCACCATGTTTGCATACGTTCCTGCCCAGGGCTTCACGCTGTCTTCTCTGCTCTCTGTGCATCTAAATCCTCCCCGCTTCCCGTTCCCACTCCGTAATCCACAATTAAGGTGGAATTTCAGACTTTTGAGGCTAACTGCGCTCTGCTTAGCATATTTGGTAGGATAGAAGCTACTAGCGGGTGGAAACGGTCGACCCTGGATGAATTAGCGGTGGCAGGTTTCTTGAAAGCGATGTCAACAGAGCCTGCTGTTGAGCTTCAGGCTGCTGGAATTCTGCTGAGCCAGATCTAGCATTATCTGAAATGAGCGTAGCACAAAATGCAAGTAAAAACCTCAGTGATTTAGCGTCAGCATTTTATTTTTATGTTTGTTTTGCAGTGGATTTGTAAATACAGACGGGGTAACTGATTTATATGAGGTGCTTAAGAGTGTTTTTGTTCTTTTATCTGATGACATTGTGTCATTAAGATGGGATATATCTATACTGTATAGTTAAACCCAAAATTAAATACACTGTTAGTGATTACATCAGAATATAACTATTGATAATTCTGAAGTTGTATGTTTGACATATGCTTGCCTTTTTTACTGGTAAAATTAGACGTTTGCCATTATCAGATTCCCTCCTGCATTATATTCAACATTATATAGATTAGTTATACTGTAGTTATACTGACACTATTACATTTATTCTCATGCACAACACTCTGTGTTTGCTATAAAGGAAAAAAAACATCAAATGCTTGTCATAATCATAACTCTAAAAAGCGATATGATCATTTAAATGACGTTCATGCTTTTGGTTTCACTTTCACTGGCGAGTGCGCTCATGTCATGGCTGCCGTCACTTTGAGGAAAAAAAAAACCGTACATGCAAATCATACTTCCCGTGGTGCTCCCAAATGATCGCTCTGTGCAAACTGAAACACTGAAGATATTTACAACTTTATTACCTGGTATTCACAGCCTATGCAGGTTCTGTTTACTAAAGTAGCACATCCTCTCTTAAACAAAGTGCGTCAGCTCACATGTAATTTCACAAGAAGATAAAAATTAATTTTTTGGGGTTTTTTGAATTATACCTTATAATTACAGTATGTGACTCTTTCAACACCATTTGGAGGTGTTCATGTTGCTGAGCAACATATATAAAACAATGTTGTAGAATGGTATTTTGGACACAGCGGTTCGAACTGTAGTCTGCCGAGCGACTAAAAAGTTATCAGCAGGATGGTAAAAAACTGTACATTTCTAGTCAAACCATTCTTCTGCAATCTTATACCAAAAACGGAAATAAGGGCAGTATTAATAGCTATAAATGTGGGAGAGCGTTGATATTATGTGATTGTATTGTATTGCAATATGGAACAATTAAGTGTTGATGTTAAATCAAAGATAAATCACAAATACTTGAAAATGTAATGATTTAATGACAATAATTCTCTATGGTTACAACTGAATTAGTTATAAAATAAATGTATAAAATGATAAAACATGAAATGATAAAAACATATGATATAAATTGTACCCAGCTTACTGTAAATTTAAAATTAAAGTTATCAGAGCGAGAGGGAGAGACAGGGGGAGGGAGAGACAAAGAGGGAGAGATCCAGAGAAGATAATCTCCAGAAAAGGAGAGCAGAGCTCAGGAAGGAGCAGAGAAGAAAAAGAGAAGCAGACCAGGGAAAGACAGCCAAGGAAAAGAGGAGCCCAGGAAAAGAGACAGAGCAATGTTTACCAGCTATTTTGTACCTTTCTTGACCATGTGACCAAAGCCCAAATGCTGAGACATTCAAACTGACCAATCAACATGTGACCACATCGTAAAACCCCCCAAAGTCCACACACCAGGCCCTGATCTTATCTGTATCTGCCTTTGGAGTCAGCATGGACCTTTCTTTGGTGAAAAACACATGTTTTGCCATATAAACAAATGCATAGGATAATTTAGACTCTTACAGTCCTCCCCTGGCACCGTTGTGACACAGAAAGAGGCAAAAAGGTGACATTAATGATGAAAATATGCTTTGTGATGTGTGCTGCTGTCATCTTCTGACTTCCTGTCCAGGCTTGTTGCGGGAGTAAGGTTAATCAGTCTTTCAGTCCTTCAGCCCTGTGTGAGAGGTTTAGTCGAATGGTGTTGCACTGCTTATATGCAAATTGTTCATACCCCCACAAGAATAGGTGTTGAGGAATGCAGGGAACCCCTGCTCTTCTCTTGAAGTAGATCACAAGACGTGAACCTTTTCTCCATAGATCCTGTATTTGAAAACAGCAAATGGCACAACAAACAGCAAAAGCAAACACATGGCATTTGTCATTGATCAAAGGATTGATGTGGTCAGTTTGAGTTCTTCTCAAGCAAAATGCCCTTAAATTAATGTAATTAAAAATATGGTCAAGATCAAGACAAAATAACATGAAACAAGCTCTTCACACAATATCTGGAAACATCAAAATTAAATTGCTTTACAACAAAATCAACAATAGCTGGTTAAGAGTATCAGCAAAATATTCAGTGTAACCAAACACAGTGAATTAAATTAATCAATGTTCAAAGACAATATCAATTGCATTCAAATAGATTAAATACAAAGTGAACACAAATAACATTTGTTGTAGAGATGTCAACAATGTTACAAAAGCAACAATATTTCAGCATTTTGGATTTAGAATCCAAATTTACACTTTGATATAACTTGTTGAAACAAATAATAAGTAACTGGTTAAATAATCAAAAGAAACCAAAATAACCAAAACAAGATGAAAAATCCATAGTTATGATAAAGTCTGATTAAAAAGACTTAAATAACATGTAAAATCTATATGAAGCAGTGTAAGACAAATGTGAATTTTACTGTGTGTGTGAAGATTTGAAATGTTGTTCTCTGGCAGTGTTCCAGCTGAGGCTGTGTGTTTGTGTAAACATGCTCCTAACAAAGGGTGGAAGTTTTACGACAGTGTGTAAAATTTGGTCCTGTTGTAACAGGGAGCCAGCATGGGATTTGAGTATGAGATGTGTGTGATCTGGCTCAAAATACTTCCAAATCAATGTTTTTTAAGGAGCATGGTAAAGTGCAATGTTCAAGGCTGAATCCTGTAAGAAAGCATTTTCATTGTTATTGCAATTATCACACTGAAGCCACAAGGGAATTCTATACTCCTGTTTGTAGTTTAAAACTGCAGCTATATTGAGGATAGCACAGTTTTCCACTTTTAGGAGATGAGACTCATCCAACATATAAACACAAGTACCTTAAAATTAATTTATTAATTTTAGCATACAGTTAATTCCTTTTTTATACATGACATGCGGTCTAGAATGCATCTGTGGCTTCTAAAACCTCAGACCTGAGTGTTTTTACACCTACAGTAAGAAAATCATGTTTTAAGGAATTACTCAGTCTATGTGTACGTGTAGTATCACAAAATACTAAATTGTGTTCAATGGCAATGAAAATGTGTATAACACAAATATAACAAATTTGGAAATGCAAACAGGATCAGCAATTATTAACTTGTATTGCTATTAGGCTGCTAAGCCGCCAGCAAAGGAAGTTAACAGTTGCAGGCCCTGTATTAACAATGCAGTTAGTTCACTAAGAGTGTTATTAGCAGATGAGTTTTTGTTACGTGAAGACCACTGATTTTTGCTCTTAAGTAATTTCTGTTTTCTCAGAAAATATGGTGGAGGTCTTCCCTGTCCTGATGTCCAACATTTATCCTCTCTGTGACCAAACTTTCTACAGGTCATGCAAAGCCTGTTTTGTTTGTCTGAGGGTTGATTGCTGTGATCATCTGAGGTTTGAGGGTTTTTAAGACTCTCTAATGCTTCTACACCATGCGTCTTTGCTGCGCTATGGTGTGGCACCACCTTAAGTACTGAAACAGGCAAACTTTGAGCTACGGTCTCTGAACAAATCATTTCAGATTTATTACTAGTAACTTCATCTGAGAAGTGAACATGCTTTTCGATCCCAGCGCTGTTAAGCATTTTGGGAGACACAAACTTCTGTGCTTTCAGCATAGCTTTTAAATCTGCAATAGTGTCTTTTTGACTTCTGCATTTTTCAGCCAGGGCTAACTGTTCAGCGAGTAAATTATCAAGCTGTAACTGGAGATCTAGAATCTTCGCCTCTGACTTTTCTGCCTCTGATTTGTTAACAGCAAATTCTTCACATTTAGCCTTGATAAATGAAGGTATTTTCGACATAATGTTACGCAGTCCTGAGTAACACATGTAATTTAGTGCTTCAATTACATCGCCACGTTTTGATTTCTTTCCATTTTTGCCAATTACATCCCACCATGCAAACAATGTAGAGTCTGAGTCTGTTAACTCAAGTCCTTCTTTGCTAAGTTTACACAATGTAGGTTCAACTTTTTTAGTCCATAAAGCAAACAATACATCACTTTCATTAGAAATTAACCCTTCCATCCTTGAGGAGGCAATCTGAAGTTTACCAAATTGAACTATTGAAACGAATCACAGTCTTGTAATTTCTGTTTCATGCAATTTAAGCAAATGGAGGAACAATAAAAGCAGACTTACCCACTCTTGTGGTTAGAAGGCCAGTATTAATCCATTCACCAGGTCAGCTGTGAAAAATCCAGCTAAGACCGGCTAAGTAAATTTCAGAAAACTCACTGCAAAGGATCCCGGGTTTCGGCACCATCTGTAGAATGGTATTTTGGACACAGCGGTTCGAACTGTAGTCTGCCGAGCGACTAAAAAGTTATCAGCAGGATGGTAAAAAACTGTACATTTCTAGTCAAACCATTCTTCTGCAATCTTATACCAAAAACGGAAATAAGGGCAGTATTAATAGCTATAAATGTGGGAGAGCGTTGATATTATGTGATTGTATTGTATTGCAATATGGAACAATTAAGTGTTGATGTTAAATCAAAGATAAATCACAAATACTTGAAAATGTAATGATTTAATGACAATAATTCTCTATGGTTACAACTGAATTAGTTATAAAATAAATGTATAAAATGATAAAACATGAAATGATAAAAACATATGATATAAATTGTACCCAGCTTACTGTAAATTTAAAATTAAAGTTATCAGAGCGAGAGGGAGAGACAGGGGGGAGGGAGAGACAAAGAGGGAGAGATCCAGAGAAGATAATCTCCAGAAAAGGAGAGCAGAGCTCAGGAAGGAGCAGAGAAGAAAAAGAGAAGCAGACCAGGGAAAGACAGCCAAGGAAAAGAGGAGCCCAGGAAAAGAGACAGAGCAATGTTTACCAGCTATTTTGTACCTTTCTTGACCATGTGACCAAAGCCCAAATGCTGAGACATTCAAACTGACCAATCAACATGTGACCACATCGTAAAACCCCCCAAAGTCCACACACCAGGCCCTGATCTTATCTGTATCTGCCTTTGGAGTCAGCATGGACCTTTCTTTGGTGAATAACACATGTTTTGCCATATAAACAAATGCATAGGATAATTTAGACTCTTACAATGTGAAGACTTTTGCTACCGCCTTTATTTATTTATATATATATATATATATATATATATATATATATATATATATATATATATATATATATATATATATATATATATATATATATATATATATATATATATATATGTACAGTATGTATGTATATATACAGTATGTATGTATATATGTTGGATTGTTTTACACATTTATTTTTTAACCATTTTAAGATAATTTTAAATGTAACTCAATTTTAATTTAATTATTGATTCAAATAAATTATATCAACTTAATATCGACCATCAGGCCCCCTTCTTTCCAAGATATCGGCATTGGGATTCGCCTTCAAAAAAACATATCGATCAAACACTAATACACAAACATTAATATACATATAGCATTATTTAGCATTTGAAACTACTTATATCTGTTTTTAATTGTTTGTCCTTTCAGACTGACTAAATATATAAACATATATATAGAGATCAAAGATAAAATAATAACTTGTTTTTAATCATTAGTTAATTAATTTCCTGAATACATGGGTCCTGTTAATTTTATGATTTATAAGGAAATACAATCATGTATTATTGCCATGATTCACAGAAGTCACTGGAGCATTCACTGGAGCAGTAGTTAATGTAGGCTAAAATTAAAACAAAATAAAATATTGACAGGCATATTTAGAACAAAAATCATTTCATGGCACATATATATATATATATATATATATATATATATATATATATATATACAGTTGAAGTCAGAATTATTAGCCCCCCTTTGATTTTTTTTTTCCCCTTTTTTAAATTTTTCCTAAATGATGTTTAACAGAGCAATGAAATTTTCACAGTATGTCTGATAATATTTTTTCTTCTGGAGAAAGTCTTATTTGTTTTATTTCGGCTAGAATAAAAACAGTTTTTAATTTTTTTAAAAACATTTTAAGGTCACAATTATTAGCCCCTTTAAGCTATTTTTTTTTCCCGATAGTCTACGGAACAAACCATCATTATACAATAACTTGCCTAATTACCCTAACCTGCCTAGTTAACCGAATTAACCTAGTTAAGCCTTTAAATGTCACTTTAAGCTGTATAGAAGTGTCTTGAAAAATATATGGTAAAATATTATTTACTGTCATCATGGCAAACATAAAATAAATCAGTTATTAGAAATGAGTTATTAAAACTATAATGATTAGAAATGTGTTGAAAAAAGCTTCTCTCCCTTAAACAGAAATCGGGGGGAAAAAAATAAACAGGGGTGCTAATAATTCAGGGGGGCTAATAATTCTGACTTCAACTGTGTATATCTATATATATATAGACACTTTATTTGCATGTAATATGCTTTTGATGCATATGAAATCTTTTTTTCAAATACATTTTGATGCAAACTGTCCAGAATATAATTGAACATTTTTGAAAAATATATCAGTCCATAATAGAATTGCATTTTATAGAACAGTCCAGAATATAACTATATAATTATGTCATAATATAAGCATATAATATAACATAAAACACGAAAGCAGCAGAGCTTTTATTATGCCACAGTCCACCATTTACACTTATCCTACTCGTGATCAGATTGAGAAACAGCTGCGTTGTTTTATCAAACTAAATACTTATTATTGAGCAATTATTTTTGCCGAGCAATAGTTAATAAAGTCAAAAATTAAACCAAAAATAAAATATTGACAGGCATACTTAAAACAAAAATCCTTTCATGGCTTTTATATATATTTGTTTTTCCAAAATGCTATTTAGAACATTAAAGTAAACCCTTTATTTGCATGCAATATGCTTTTGATGCATATGAAAACCTTTTTTCAAATACATTATGGTGCAAACACCACAAAAGGATGTCTCTATGTTTGATTCACCTTATGTTGTAGCTGTAAAAGAAGGTTTTATTCAAAGGTTTTGTGTAATGTTGTGTATAGGTGATGATTGGCCGTTCTTCCTTGTAGCATCTCTCTGAACGCTTCAACAACAAGCATGACTTGTTCAAGCTTGTTAGCTTGTCATTTAAACCTTGTGAGGCGTCCTCTCCTCTAATAAGCATCCTAGCTATCAGGGAAATATGATTTTTGAGTGCGATAACACTGTCTTTTTTTTTTCTTGTGCAGCGAAAACACACGGTATATATATGCATAAATATGAATAAAGGAGTGGTTCTGACTGGCTCGCCTCAGATATTTCCAGGTGAAACCATCTCTCTCGGATTGACATGCATAAACACAGTAATGCATAAATGCATACGTAATATATGGAAAAACATTCCCAGATGTTTTACTTTATGTGGGCACAAGACTTTGCCTACTCTGTAATCATTGGCAGCCAAATGACACCTCATGCAAATGACGTGAGATGTTTGCCCTCAAATATTCGCACAAAGCAGGAGAAGATGATCCTCTAATTGGTACAGCAGCCATTTGGCCGGGATCCAGTCTATCAATTACTTGTGCCGCTTTTTCTGAAGTAATAGAGTGTAATTGCGATTCTTTGGCTCTTATTAATAGGATGCAGATGCCGCGGTGGGCCAACACAATGCCGCCGACCGCCGTTTGGAAGTTATTTCAAAGACGAAAGCGCTCGCAGACTCTTGCTTTTCAAGCGCTCTCTTTCTCTGCATCTCTCCTGTGGTGACTGACAGTCTTCTCTGACGCACTCCCCTTCGTTTCATCGCACGGCAAATCAAATATGACAGGCGAGGACTGTAGACATAATGGAGAATGTTAGGAGGGAGCGCTACTGTACACACACA
Organism: Danio kyathit; assembly: GCA_903798195.1. Taxonomy (NCBI): domain Eukaryota; kingdom Metazoa; phylum Chordata; class Actinopteri; order Cypriniformes; family Danionidae; genus Danio; species Danio kyathit. Next base: position 12,234,040 of record LR812535.1, read on the forward strand.
AATAGCCGTGGGCTTAATTGAACAGCGCTGTCCATGACCTCAACACTTCCAGATGCCTGCTGGATGCGGCACTGCACTCCTTTAGTTGGTGTCAGGCTTTTGGCCCTGTCATGGGCATAGCCGTAAGGGTGGTACGGGGTGGCGTATAGCTGTCAACTTAAAGATGAGCTCTGCCACCTCAAAGCAAAGTACAGGGTTTTCACTGAAGTGAAGGCTTTTAAAATGTACTTAGAATGTCCTGAATATATTTGCCTATAATTGAGAAGTATAATATAACAATGCAATAGGAGAACCTAGAATTTACCTGCATATAATAGAACAGTCAAGAATACTGCATACAATAGAACAGTTTAATAAATCAGTCCAGAATAGTACTGCATATAATAGAACAATCCAGAATAGAACATTATAATAGAACAGTCCAGACAGGAGCGCTGCTGGCCGGTACAAGCCCTATGACATCAATTTGTTGGTGTTACAGACAATAATGAAGACCGGGGGGGGGGGGGGGGGTATTGGTGGGTTGTTGTCCCTAAAGAAAGTGAAGAGCCGGGGGTGGGGGCTTATATGTGTTTGTGTGTGTGTGGGGTGGGGGGTGGGGGGTGGGGGGGGGGGTTGTCACTGACAAAAGTGATTAGCGGGGTGGGGCGGTGATGGTTTGTGGGGCGGAGTTGTGCGGTTGTGTGACTGATGAAAGTGTAGGTGAGGGGATTGGGGTGGGGGGGGTCTCCTGGTGGGTCTTTAATAGTATCTCTGGGGGCCCCTAACCCCCCCTCCCCCTAGTGGCGCCCCTGAGTTGAGAGTAGAACTCCATATAATAGAACGATATAATAGAACAGTCAAGAATAGAACAGTCCAGATTAGAACAGTCCAGAACAGAACAGTTCAGAATAGAACAGTTCAGAACAGATCCGTTCAGAATAGAATAGTCCAGAATAGAACAGTCCACAATAATAAAGTTCAGAATAGAACAGTCCAGAACAGAACTGTTTAGAATACAACAGTTCAGAATAGAACAGTCCAGAATAGAACTGCATATAATAGAATAGTCCAGAATAGAAAAGTCCAGCATAGAACAGTCCAGAATAGAACTGCATATAATAGAACAGTTCAGAATAGAACAGTCCAGCATAGAATATTCCAGAATAGAACTGCATATAATAGAATGATATAATAGAACAGTTCAGAATTGAACAGTCCAAAATAGGATAGTCCAGAATAGATCTACATATAATAGAACAGTCCAGAATAGAACAGTTCCGAATAGAACAGTCCAGAATAGAACTGCATATAATAGAATAGTCCAGAATAGAACAGTCCAGCATAGAACATTCCAGAATAGAACTGCATATAATAGAATGATGTAATAGAACAGTTCAGAATTGAACAGTCCAAAATAGGATAGTCCAGAATAGATCTACATATAATAGAACAGTCCAGAATAGAACAGTTCCGAATAGAACAGTCCAGAATAGAACTGCATATAATAGAATAGTCCAGAATAGAACAGTCCAGCATAGAACATTCCAGAATAGAACTGCATATAATAGAATGATGTAATAGAACAGTTCAGAATTGAACAGTCCAAAATAGGATAGTCCAGAATAGATCTACATATAATAGAACAGTCCAGAATAGAACAGTTCCGAATAGAACAGTCCAGAATAGAACTGCATATAATAGAATAGTCCAGAATAGAACAGTCCAGCATAGAACATTCCAGAATAGAACTGCATATAATAGAATGATATAACAGAACAGTTCAGAATTGAACAGTCCAAAATAGAATAGTCCAGAATAGATCTGCATATAATAGAACAGTCCGGAATAGAACATTTCAGAATAGAACAGTCCAGATTAGAACGGTCCAGAATAAAACAGTTCAGAATAGAACAGTCCAGAATAAAACAGTTCAGAATAGAACAGTTCAGAATAGAACAGTCCAGAATAAAACAGTTCAGAATAGAACAGTTCAGAATAGAACAGTTCAGAATAGAACAGTCCAGAATAAAACAGTTCAGAATAGAACAGTCCAGAATAAAACAGTTCAGAATAGAACAGTTCAGAATAGAACAGTCCAGAATAGAACAGTTCAGAGTAAAACTGCATATAATAGAATTATATAATAGAACAGTCCAGAATAGAACAGTTCAGAATAAAACAGACCATAATAGAACAGTTCAGAATAGAACAGTCCATAATAGAACAGTTCAGAATAGAACAGTCCAGAATAAAACTGCATATCATAGAACAGTTCAGAATAGAACAGTTCAGAGTAAAACTGCATATATAGTAGTAGAATGATATAATAGAACAGTCCAGAATAGAACAGTCTAAAATAGAACAGTCCAGAATAGAACAGTTCAGAGTAAAACTGCATATAGAATGATGTAATAGAACAGTTCAGAATAGAACAGTTCAGAATAGAACAGTCCAGAATAGAACTGCATATAATATAACAATGTAATAATGTAATTAGACCAGAATAAATATTACTATAATAGAACAGTCCAGAATAGAACAGTTCATAATAGAACAGTTCAGAATAGAACAGTTCAGAGTAAAACTGCATATAATAGAATTATATAATAGAACAGTCCAGCATAGAACAGTCCACAATAGAACTGCATATAATAGAACAGTCCAGAATAAAACAGTGTATAATAAAACAGTTCAGAATAGAACAGTCTAGAATAGAACTGCATATCATAGAACAGTCCAGAATGGAACAGTTCAGAATAGAACAGTTCAGAGTAAAACTGCATATAGTAGAATGATATAATAGAACAGTCCAGAATAGAACTGCATATGATAGAACAGTCCAAAATAGAACAGTTCAGAATAGAAGTTCAGAGTACAACTGCTTATAATTCAACAATATAATAAATCTATATAGAATGTAACAACACGTCATGGAACAGACCAGAATATAACTGAATATAATAGAACAGTCCAGAATAGAACGGCACATAATAGAACAGTTTAAAATATAGTTGTATATATTATATTGTTTTACTTAGTCTCCATTTCAGAGGTTGCAGCAGTGGAATGAACCGCCAACTATTCCAGCATATGTTTATACACAGCAGATGCCCTTCCAGCCGCAACCCAGTACTGGGAAACATCCAGCCACACTCATTCTCACACACACACACACTAATACACTACAAGAAATCGAGGGTGTGTGAATGACGTTGGTAGCCTTAACACACAACACACACACAATCTCACTAGTTAAAATTGCTTATTTCTCTGAACTTTACCAATATTTGAAATATTTGGGATAATGTAAATACTGTACATAAGTCAGCAAAATATCAAACATTATATTTAATTTTATTGGTAAAACATTTTATCCCAGAATCATCCCTCATAACCTGATAATGTGCCAAGCATAGTTGCCACCCCCTTATTCTACTACCTTACCTCCCCAAATTACAAAACCCTGGACGCATCTCTGGCCCCCATCCGAGCGAAAAAAGCTCCAGAAACATGCAATAAAACAGACAAAAAGGGAAGAGCCGTGACCAATCACAGGCAGAGTCAGCGCTTTAACTTTAATTAATTAAATGCTAAGCTCTGTTGCTCACAGAGTTGCAGCGAATCAAACGCAGTCTTCCCGAGGGCTGTGATTTTCTTTCTTTTTTTTCTTCTTTTTGCTATGTTTGCATTGGGTTTGTGTGCGATGGAGTTGGGTTTGAGAGGTATCGCGTCGCATCGCCACGCCGCTGTCTTTCTTGAATAATGGCACTGATAATTTGAGGCACTCCAGTGAAAGAGAGGCGTTGATGCTGAGTAAATAGGCTGATTGGGGAGAGATGAAGGTCAGTCCCGCTGCAGGTGACAAAAACAGTGAATCACAGCCACCCGCTCTGCTCCATCCATCATTTCAGGCCTTGCTTTTATCCTCCTCTCGTTTCACCCCCCCAAAGGAACTTGAAAAAGAGCAGGAATGAATCTCGCTAGGAGATGCTTTTCCTCTGCTGAAACGATCTTGTAAATCTTGTGTGCAGTTATTGTTTAAAGTCAATATGGAATCACACTCTCTTTATGTCAAAACAAAAGTTCTGCTGGAAACATCGGTAGTCTGTAATTGTTTTTGAGAGTTGCTCATGTTCAGGAAGGTTGTATTTGTTTGATTTAAATATAGTTTAAATAAGCTGTTTTCTATTTTATGTAATATTTCCCTGTAATGATAAAGCAGAATTTTCAGCATGACTACTTTTTTGTCATGTGATCATTTAGAAATATTTCTAAGATGGTGATTTTTTGGTGCTAAAGAGTTCTAAAGATTTGATTTTTTTTTTTTTTTATTCACAATGCAAAATATTTATTAATTTATTTATTTATTTATTTATTTATTTAGTTAGTTTGTTTGTTTGTTTATTTATTTATTTATATTTACATTTTTATTTATTTTCATTTTTTAATTTATTTATTTAAATTTACATTTTTTTCATTTATTTATTTATTTATTATTTATATTTACATTTTTTTTTCATTTTATTTATTTATTATTCATAATTACATTTTTATTTTTGTTTATTTTCATTTTTATTTGTTATTTATATTTACATTTTATTTTTATTTTTATTTATTTTCATTTTTATTTATTTATTTATTATTCATATTTACATTTTTATTTTTGTTTATTTTCATTTTTATTTATTATTTATATTTACATTTTATTTTTATTTTTATTTATTTTCATATTTATTTATTTATTTATTATTCATATTTACATTTTCATTTTTGTTTATTTTCATTTTTATTTATCTATTAATTATGTTTACATTTTATTTTTATTAATGTTCATTTTTATTTATTTATTTTTTATTATTTGCATTTTTATTTAGTATTTAAATTTTTATTGTTATTTATTTTCATTTTTATTTTTTTTTATTATTTTATTTTTGTATATTTACATTTTTATTTGTTTTTATTTATTAAATTTTTATTTATCTATTTATTTATTTATTTATTATTTATATTTACATTTTTATCTATTTCCATTTTTAAATATTTATTATTTATATTTACATTTTTATTTTTATTTATTTACATTTACATTTACATTTACATTTTATTTTTATTTATTTATTTATTTATTTATTATTTATATTTACATTTTTATTTTTTATTTATTTTTACATTTACATTTTTATTTTCATTTTTATTTATTTATTTATTTACATTTACATTTTTTTTTCATTTTTATTTATTTATTTATTTATATTTGCATTTTATTTATTTATTTATTTATTTATATATATATATATATATATATATATATATATATATATATATATATATATATATATATATATATATATATATATATATATATATATATTTATTTATTTATTTATTTTTATATGTATGCAGTTTTAAAACCTTAACTTTTCCAAACCACAGTAAACCTTGAAACCGGTCATCGTCCCATGTCAAGTGTAGGAATGCAATGATTAACCAATTTCACTATTAACGGCGCTTTAATTCGTCATGGTTAATTAATTGTAAAGGCTTCTCAACACAGCGCAGAACAAAATTGCTGCAACTAAACAAAGTTATGCCAACTGTGCTCTAGTTTAAAGTTCCAAGCTTGTACACTGAGGCTAATATGCACACACACTGGATTAACTATGGCTGAGGCTAATAACTAAGGGCCATTCACATATCTCTCTTTTGTACTCGCAAGTTTGTTATTTCTTTTCTTGCGTGCATATTGACAGTGATGTGCACGCGGCGTGACGCTCTCACGCTTTTCAGGCACACCTAGTTGAAAGCGCACTAGATTCACCGCAAGTCACGTGACAAGAACGTGGAAAATATCTAATTGCAAATTATTTTATTTTATTTATATATTATTATTTTATTATTTTATTTAATAATTTTATAATTAAAATTATTTAATTAACTTTAATAAAATTTTTATAATTTTATTATCAAAATTATTTTATTATATATTTTTATTTTTTTATTTTTTTTGGACCGATATTGCGATTTCTATTTGATTTGCGATTAAATTTTGTAGTCAAGCTTCAGCTCAATCTGTATTGTAGCTTCTAACTGCTAAAATGCAGTGAGCGTTAGTTAAAAAAAGGAACTTAAAAGGAACTTATATTAGCAAACATCTCTAAAATTGTACTTTGCTGTCACGTTATGAAATGATCAAGACAAAAAGGATCCAAATGCAAGTGCTAATTTAATATAGTCTGGAAGGTGAAACACGAGATACAGAAAGGTAGCAGCGTTGATGAGGGTCTCGACACTGCTCTCACACCAGGAGTCTCTAGAAGCGGCCCGAGCCGATCCTGACAAAACATAGACAGAACATGAACACGGTGTAACGAACTGACAATGAGTAAGTTAGCTATCCGCTCAATTATAGGTGAGCAAAATGCCATCAGCTGGAACTGCTGATAATCACGCTGATCACGTGATGTAAACAAGTACGCATCAGAGCACATGAGAACCATAACACCGAACCATGTGACAACAACAAACATGAATGGACAGAGCGCATGTATCTGCCAACCGTGACAGTACCCCGTCTCCTAGGAGCACCTCCTGGTGCTCCCAGAAAAACTAGCCTGGCGATTGTAATCATCGATAAGAGAACGATCCAGTATGTCCTTAGCAGGAACCCAACTTCTCTCCTCCGGACCGTAACCTTCCCAGTCCACCAAATACTGAAATCCTCGTCCCCTCCGTCTCGAATCCAGAATACGCTTAACCGAATAAACAGTCTCCCCATCTACGAGACGCGGCGGGGGGGGAACTGGTGTGGGCGGATTAAGGGCCGTATGAAAAACGGGCTTTAATTTGGAAACATGAAATACGGAATGAACCCTCCTGTACGCGGGAGGAAGTTTGAGGCGGACTGCCACTGGACTAATAATTTTAGTGACAGTAAATGGGCCAATAAATTTAGGTGCTAGTTTATTACAAACGGAACGGAGAGGAATATTCTTGGATGAAAGCCACACTTTTTGACCGACAACGTAAACGGGAGGCTTAGACCGGTGGCGATCGGCTTTAGCCTTAGTGCGCGCACCCACTTGGAGGAGGGTCTGTCTGGCCCTCCTCCAAGTGCGACGGCACCTCTGGAAAAAGGCGTGAGCGGAGGGGACCGCGACTTCGGATTCCATACTGGAAAAAACCGGTGGCTGGTAACCTAAACTACACTCAAACGGCGAAAGGCCCGTAGCTGACACTGGTAAAGAGTTATGCGCGTACTCGACCCATGAAAGCTGCTGACTCCAAGAGGAGGGATTCTGAGAAACCAAACATCTTAACATACGTTCAAGATCCTGGTTGGCTCTCTCTGTTTGTCCGTTACTCTGAGGGTGAAAACCAGAAGAAAGACTAACAGTGGCCCCCAATAAACGACAAAATTCACTCCAAAATTTAGAGGTAAACTGGGGTCCTCTGTCAGAAACCACGTCCGTCGGGAGGCCATGAATACGAAAAACGTGATCGATGACAGCAACCGCTGTCTCTCTGGCTGAGGGTAATTTGGGCAGAGGAATAAAATGAGTAGCCTTCGAAAACCTGTCCACCACGGTCAAAACAACCGTATTGCCACCGGATGGCGGGAGTCCCGTGACAAAATCTAGCGATATGTGTGACCAGGGTCTCGAAGGCACTGACAGCGGTTGAAGAAGCCCCGGGGGAGGGCGATTGGAAGTCTTAGAAACTGCACAAACAGAGCAAGCCAAAACAAAATCCCGTATATCACGAGCCATAGCTGGCCACCAGAATCGTTGTTTAACAAGAAATAAAGTGCGACTCACCCCCGGATGACAAGCCACTTTGGAAGAGTGTCCCCATCGAATAACGTCAGACCGAATCTGCTCTGGCACAAACAAATGACTGGGTGGGCATCCGGGCGGAGGCGTTACCCCATCTAAGGCAGAGCGAACCTTAGACTCGATCTCCCATGTTATAGCAGAAAAAAAAAATTTCTGTGGAACGATGGGCTCGAGGGACGAATTGCGATCGGAATTTTCAAAAAGACGGGATAAGGCGTCAGGTTTGGTGTTCTTAGAACCTGGTCGATATGAAATAGTAAAATCGAAACGTCCGAAAAATAATGCCCACCGAGCCTGCCTAGAACTCAACCGTTTGGCGGATTTGATGTACTCAAGGTTCTTGTGATCGGTCCAGACAATGAAAGGAACCCCCGAACCCTCTAACCAATGGCGCCACTCTTCCAACGCGAGCTTGACTGCCAGCAGCTCCCTATTACCAATGTCATAATTCTGTTCAGCGGCGGATAATCGATGAGAAAAAAAAGCGCAGGGGTGCATCTTGCCATCCGAAGAGGAACGCTGTGACAGGACGGCACCCACCCCCACCCCTGATGCGTCAACCTCTACCACAAACTGCCGAGATGGATCGGGGGCTACGAGAATAGGTGCGGAGACAAAACGGGACTTCAATTTGGTGAACGCATCCAGCGCTGCGTTCGGCCACCCGAACGGAGTCTTGGGAGAGGTTAAGGCAGTCAGGGGCGCGGCGAGCTGGCTGAAATTGCGAATAAAACGCCGGTAAAAATTGGCAAAGCCCAGAAACCTCTGCAGGGCCTTGCGTGAATCTGGGGTTGGCCAATTCACCACAGCCTGAATCTTCTCTGGATCCATGCGAACCCCCTCAGCTGACACTATGTGCCCCAAAAAAGGAACCGACCGTGCATGAAAAACGCATTTCTCCGCCTTGACATAAAGCCCATTCTCTAGCAGCCTCTGAAGCACTCGTCTGACGTGTTGCACATGTTCCTGGAGAGAACGAGAAAATATCAGAATGTCATCCAGGTAGACAAAAATGAACTGATCTATCATATCTCGCAACACATCATTAACGAGTGCCTGGAAAACTGCGGGGGCGTTGGAAAGCCCGAAGGGTAGGACACAATATTCAAAATGCCCCCTGGGGGTATTAAACGCAGTTTTCCATTCATGCCCTGATCTTATGCGGACCAAATGATAAGCGTTGCGGAGATCTAATTTCGTGAAAAAGGATGCCCCCTGCAACCCCTCAAAGGCCGACGACATTAACGGCAAGGGATAAGTATTCCTTACCGTAATCTCATTCAGCCCTCGATAGTCAATACAGGGGCGGAGTGAACCATCCTTCTTCTTCACGAAAAAAAATCCCGCCCCCGCCGGTGAAGAAGAGGGACGGATGATCTTGGCTGCTAGAGAATCAGAAATATATTTCTCCATGGCCTCCCTCTCAGAAACAGAAAGTGAGTATAATTTGCCCTTAGGCGGAGACGTACCTGGCAATAAGTCTATAGCACAGTCATAGGGACGATGAGGAGGAAGAGAAGCAGCTCGAGACTTACTGAACACTCTCTTCAGGTCAAGGTACTCACTGGGCACGTTTGACAGGTCCACACGCTCCTCCTGAAACACAGAACCAGACACAGCAGAACGAGCAGACAAAAGACAAGATACATGACACTGATCACTCCAAGATATAATAGTATTTTGGCCCCAATTAATATGGGGTCTGTGAAGGACCAACCACGGATGTCCCAGAACAACAGGCGTATTAGAAGTTTCTGTCAGAAAAAAAGATATTAGTTCGGAATGATTTCCGGATGTAATCAATCTGACGGGAAGAGTAGAATGGGTAATAGAGGGAAGAGAAAGCCCACAGAGGGCGTGCACTGCAATGGGCTGCGTAAGAGGAATGACCGGAAGTTTTAACTTAAAAGCAAAACTAGTGTCAATAAAATTTCCCTCTGCCCCTGAATCCACCAGTGCTTGACAATTTAACGTCTCATCAGCCCAACCCAAAGTGACAGGAAGTAAAGTGACAGCTTCAGAGGATTCCTTGAAATTAATTCCACCCGTCAGTAACCTCTTACCTACTGACGGGCGAGTCCTTTTAAAGGACAAGAAGTCACAATGTGCCCCGCTTTTCCGCAATAAAAACAAAGACCCTCCGCTCGTCTTCGCTGTTTTTCCTGCAATGAGAGGTGAGATCTGCCCAATTGCATGGGTTCCGGGTCGGGAACTACATTTTCCATCATGCCTCCCGAAAGCGGAAGCTGAAAGGCTCCGGGATCCGGTGACGTCATCCGCCCGCGACGTCGGTCCCTCCTTGTCAAGCGATTGTCTACCCGAACCGCCAGCTCAATGAGACCATCCAAGGTTTTGGGAAGATCCCTCGTATACAGCTCATCCTGGATTTGATCAGAGAGACCATGTAAAAACATGTCCCACTGAGCCTCAGCGTTCCATCCGCACTCCGCCGCCAGGGTGCGGAACTCAATGGCATAATCCGCCACAGTTCGAGTGCCCTGACGTAATTCAGCCAGAAGTCTTGCCGCCTCTCTCCCAGAGGCTGCCCCGTCAAAGACTTTCTTGAGCTCCTCCGTAAAAAGATCGAAAGACGAACAACACGGAAGTTTCTGATCCCAGACCGAAGTTCCCCATAAGGCAGCCTTGCCAGTGAGGAGGTTAATAACGAACGCTACCTTGGTGCGCTCCGTGGCGAATAGGGATGGTTGTAGAGTGATGAACAAGGAACATTTGGTGATGAAGGCTCGGCACATCAGAGGTTCCCCAGCGTATGAAGTGGGTGGAGGGAGACGGAGTTCAGAAGAAGGACGTACCGACACCGGAGCAGGGATCGGAGGTGGATCGGGTGTGTCTCCAGAAGCGAGGATCCCTCCCGAGAGCTTCTCAACTTGGGAGGTAAGAGCACTTACTTGTGTAACTAAGGCATGGACAGCCTTGTTAGTAGCTGTAATCGCCAATTCCTGGTGATCCATTCGGGCACTATTTTGAGATAAGTACTCGGAGACTTGCGTGACACTTGCTGGATCCATAGCGTGGTCAGTTCGTTCTGTCACGTTATGAAATGATCAAGACAAAAAGGATCCAAATGCAAGTGCTAATTTAATATAGTCTGGAAGGTGAAACACGAGATACAGAAAGGTAGCAGCGTTGATGAGGGTCTCGACACTGCTCTCACACCAGGAGTCTCTAGAAGCGGCCCGAGCCGATCCTGACAAAACATAGACAGAACATGAACACGGTGTAACGAACTGACAATGAGTGAGTTAGCTATCCGCTCAATTATAGGTGAGCAAAATGCCATCAGCTGGAACTGCTGATAATCACGCTGATCACGTGATGTAAACAAGTACGCATCAGAGCACATGAGAACCATAACACCGAACCATGTGACAACAACAAACATGAATGGACAGAGCGCATGTATCTGCCAACCGTGACACTTTGCTGTTGCTTGCTCACAGTTCGGTTACAATTATCATTCCATCGATTCAGTTCAATTCGATATCTCAATGCATCCTGTTGACGATGCTTTCCATACACAGTTTTATATTTTCTTTACAGCACAGCAATTCTTGCATTAAAATTTATATTTATATTTATATACTATTTGTAATACAATTTTGTCCTTTAATACAAACAGTCAGATATATAAACTACCTTTAAAAATGCAAGTACATGCACAGAACAACATGAGCATTTATAGCAAAATAAACAAATATAAATATCCCTCTCGCTTTCTGAGCCTTGTCTAGCCACTTCTTTCTTTTTACACCCCTTTGATTGGTCACGCGCTCAACAGAAAGGGTTGCGACTGGCTCTAACGCTCTGGCGCTGTTCACCGATGAGTGACACTGATAAATGGCAGCGGCGATCACAGCTGATCCATGTTAGACCCGGTGGAGAAAACTCTCTCTGCAGACATGTGATCGTGTCTGTATTCACAAGTATCCACAAGAGAGGAAAAGTCCCGTCAGCAGGTCAAATGGGTCACAGTGAGAGAGAGAGAAATGCAGTTTACTTTCACTTTCCCAATCGCAGTGAAAATTGCAGTGCTGTAAGTGTCAGGGAAAGACTGTCCAGCAAACACGCACACAGTGAAATTGTGCACCATTTCTGCGTTTTTAAGTAGTTGGCGCGTTTTAATTACTCGCGCTCAACTCCTTCGCCATAGTAAACTACGGCGACATAGCGCATATGAGATAAATGACGTTTGTAATAACCGGTTATGATTATTACTTAACGATACCAAATTGTCCGTGCCTGCATCGTTTTGACACCCCTACTTGTAGTTGACTTTTTAGCAAGACACTCCTCATGTAGCCACCTGTGGTGCTTATTTAGGTGCTGTTTATTGTATTTCCTCGTTCTGCGACAGCTATTACCTGTTGTTTTTTTTGTTTGGTGTCTGTGACTTTGAAACCAAAATATTCCCATATTACCAAAGTGCTGTTGTTTCTATATTAATTAGTCTATTAATGCTACTGAAGCGACAAATGCCATCATCCCTCTCGTACGTGCTTTCCTGTTTGTTTTATTGTGGGCGTTCCGCATAGTTCAGTTGTGCAATTCTGATTGGGCAGAATGAATGTGTACT
>LR812535.1:12251447-12263947 GCA_903798195.1 Danio kyathit
TATATATTATTGACCAGTTATGGCAGCACGGTGGCTCAGTGGGTAGCACTGCCACCTCACAGCAAGAAGGTTGCTAGTTTGAACCACGGCTGGTCCAGTTAGCTTTTCTTTGTGGAGTTTGCATGTTCTCACCGTGTTGGCGTGGGTTTCCTCCGGGTGCTCCGGTTTCCCCGACAGTCCAAAGACATGCTCTATAGGTGAATTGAATAAAACTAGATTAGCTGTAGTGTGTGTGTGTGTGTGTGTGTGTGTGTGTGTGTGTGTGTGTGCGTGTGTGCGTGTGTGCGTGCGTGCGTGCGTGCGTGCGTGCGTGCGTGCGTGCGTGCCTGCATGCGTGTGTGTGAATGGGTGTTTCCTAGTACTGGGTTGCGGCTGGAAGGGCATCTGCTGTGTAAAACATATGCTGGAATAGTTGGTGGTTCATTCCGCTGTGGCAACCTCTGATAAATCAGGGACTAAGCCAAAGAAACATGAATAAATAAATGACATAGAAAACATTTATAAAATGTCATATTTAAAAAAAAATATTTTATGCTATTTGTTTGGATTTAGTTGATAAAAAAGCAAGTAATACTTGTACAGTTGTGCAATATTGTTACATGTTAAAAGCATTTTCTTTGTAAAGAAATAGAAAACATATATAAAATGACAAATTTATATATATATATATATATATATATAGTTTAATTGGTTTTGTATTTAGTTGATCAAAACGCCCAGTGATACATAGATGAACATAGAAAACATAGACAATATATATATTCACCCTTTGAATGTCTTTTTTTTTCTTTTTTAAATATTTCCCAAATAGCAAGAGAAAGAAAATTTTCACAGTATGTCTGATAATATTTTTTTTTCTGAAGAAAGTCTTATTTGTTTTATTTAGGCTAATAATAAAAGCAGTTTTTAATTTTTTCATTCATTTTAAGGTTAAAATTATTAACCCCTTTAAGCTAAAAAATATATATATTTTTCAATAGTCATCATAACTTAACATAAACATCATCATTATACAATAACTTGCCTAATTACCCTAACCTGCCTAGTTAACCTAATTAACCTAGTTAAGTGTTTAAATGTCACTTTAAGCTGTATAGAAGTGTCTTGAAAAATATCTAGTAAAATACTATTTACTGTCATCATGGCAAAGATAAAATAAATCAGTTATGAGAAATGAGTTATTAAAACTTTTATGTTTAGAAATGTGTTGAAAAAATCTTCTTTCCGTTAAACAGAAATTATCAAAAAAATTAAAGGGGGGCTAATAATGTCAACTGTGTATATGTATGTATATATATATATATATATATATATATATATATATATATATATATATATATATATATATATATATATATATATATATATATATACATGTATATGACATTTAAAATATTAAAATATTAACACAGTTATAATTGCACAATTGTGAAATATTCCGTTTTTAAATAATTTTCTTTGTAAAGACATAATATATATAAAATGTCATATTTAAAAAGACTATTCTTTTTGTTTTGCATTTTGTTGATAAAAAAACAGTAATAATAGTACAGCTGTTGAATAATACATTCGAAAATTATTTTCTTTATAAAGACAGAAAACATACTGTAGGTATACGAAATGTCATATTAATGCTTTACTATTTAGTGTTTTTGCGAAAAAAATAAATTTTTTCCTCAGATACCTTTGAATAATGGAAATTTCACCAACCAGCATACTAGTTTGAATATAGTTTATAACATTGTAACTTTTTATCAATTTGTTGTCGCCATGATGAATACAGATATGCATTTAAAAATGTTATTTTTTATTTTATTTTTTAATTTTTAACATGTTGCATGTTTATCACAGTTTCCACGAACGTATTAAGCAACACATTTTTATAATAATGGCATATTATTTATTTATTTATTTATTTATTTATTTATTTGTTTGTTTGTTTGTTTATATATTTATTTACCACCAAATTAGCATATTACAATGATATTTCTGGTGGATCAACTTTTGACTTTTGACGGCTCATTAAACTAATGCAATTATTGCAAATGCTGTAAAAATTCAGTTTTATTCTCTTGAGTCTGAAAGTGACTTTGTAAGTGATTTTGTCATGGTATTGTTGTCTTGTCCAGACTGTGAGATCACACATTTAAAGTCTGCAGGAAAATAAAATTTACTATGTTTGTTTTGCTAGCTCACATTGTCATTCTGAAGGTGAACAATTAATCAGTGAAAGTTCATTTTAATTTGTTGTTTTAATAATCTTCAATCAAAGTCGGGCCATTTGCTTCCACCTTTGGAGGGGTGGTTCTTCTGTTGACGTCAACCTGACTGTTTCCATAGCAACTATATATTAATACCCTCTCTACTGTTAGCAAAGAGCATAGAATCACAAAGAGGCGACACTCTAGTGCGATTTGGGTAAACAGCCACTAGATGGCGCTAGTGTCGCGCGGCAGCCATTTTGGAATAAAAATTCTAATAGAACAACAACATATTATAAGTCTGTAAAATAAACTATTAAAAGTGCTGATGATTGTGATAGTACGTGTTGTATTGTCGTCTCAGGTTGTATCTCAGCTTTAATGCGCTTTTTAAATAAATAAATAAAAAACAAAGCAGCTGCTTGCCATCGCGACAGCAATAAGATCCAATGGACGGCCGATCACTTTCACTCCAAAATGGAGGAATCGTGAGGCTGTTGCTGGGCGCTGCTGTTGCAATGGAACGTTCTATTGAGTGTCGCCTCTTGGTAATTCTAAGCTCTTTGCCGTTAGTTTGTTATGAGGGAATGATCAAAGTCCCTTTAAGGCAAGTAATTTCACTTGATCAAATGCGTCTCGGGCAGTATGCTCGGGCATTCTGTTTGCATGGAAAAACATCAAGTTCTCCAAAACTATTTGCCAAGCTTACAATTAAATATCATATTAGGAATCACCAATAAAATTAAACAACAACTGAGTCTTTAGTTTTATTTCTAAACGTTCAAATCACACAAAATTTGCAGAAACTCATGGCTGGTCTGAGCCCCTCTCCCTGAGAATCGTTAGTCTATAGCGATCTCTGATTGGTTATTGTACTAGAAGGCGGGGCTTCATTCACCACATTGACCGTTACATTTTTCCCCATTCAAAACTATATGAGTGTACACGTCTTGTGTACTCTACTGTATAAGCTGTGTCTCATTTCAGAGGCTGCATCCTCCGAAGGATGCAAACTTCAAAGGTGAATCCTTCGAAGTCCACACAGGCTGAATCGAGCACTTTGAAATGAGACGATCTAGCCTGCAGAGGGCGGATCTCGTCACCAGGCAACCGTAACAGCTGCTGTTAATAAGCGATGATAAAATTTGTAATGACTTATTTTCGAAGGGATTTTAAAACTTATTTTAAGCGATCTGAAGGCAAAACAAGGTTTATAAAAGCTGGAAATATATTTCCTCTGATGCATACATGTACACAAAAACATGTAAACTGTCTATAAAATCACTCTTTAGTAAGACATGTCATACTTGGTGCTTAATTTGTGAGTTGCGAGGTCCCAGAACAGATCGGGGTAACGAATCCGGCATGTTACCCGAGGATTGAGAGGTGTGTCGTGCACGAAAGTGGGGAGCGGGTGGGGGTGGGGTGTTGTTGCGGTGGTTGGCGTCGGGGGTGTTGCAGACGACAATGAAGAGGGTTGGGGAGTCCAAAGCGGAAGAAAGCAAAAGTGAACAGCGGACGGGGGAGAAGGGCGGTTGAGGAGGGGGTGCCAGATCAGATTTCAGAGTTTCCGGATCCAGCGTTTTCCAGCACAAATTAAGCCCTGGTCATACTCATTTTGTTTTTTTAACATGTGTTCAGATATCCAAGTAAAATAAACCTAATTCATGCATTTTAAACCGGAGTTTTCTTTTAAAAACGTCCTGCCGTTATCAGTGCGCAATGAGTCTTGGGACATTCGATGCCAAGAACAATCCACCGGTTGTGTACTTTATTACCTGGAAACGAAGGACTCATTTGGAGGCTGCTTTTGAAGAAGCCTTCGAATTTTTTTGAAATGAGACAGCCTTCGTTGCGCCACGATGATGCAGCGCACTTCGAATGCAATTCGAATTCGGAGGATGCAGCCTCTGAAATGAGACACAGCTATAGTCTTTGGAATGATGCACAGTAGAAAGCCTCGCCTCTTACTCAAGCACCTTCGGTTTTGCGCAGATCCTCAAGTCCACATGAACCGAAAGTTGCAACCATTTTTTTTTTGTATTGTGACAGTTCCTATAGAAACGGAATATTAAATGAGGAAACAGTGGGCGTGGCTTTTTTTACTGCGAGCTGATTGGATGTATTAAAGTAGGCATTTAATTCAGAAAAATCAGGAAAAGGGTTTCGTAAGAGTTATTACAACCTAACAGACTCCTCCTCCTCCTCCTCCTTACTATTTCTGTTTGTTGTCAAAACTGACAATTGGAGGGGTGTGGTTAAGTATGTTAGCCACGCCCAACACCTCAGACAGACGTAATCTGAGAATTTAACTGAAAACAAACAGGAAGCGCTTTTCATATTTCAATTAAAGATTACAAGGGCAAACCTTTTTTTTCTTAATGACACGCACAGATGAATTGTTCACCACAAAACTAGCAATGTTAGCTAACAAAATCAATATATGTAGTAATTTTGATTTCATGGGGAATTTAACTCTGTGCTGGACAGAGGATCTGCTGGGTGATGTAGATTTACTATCTCTGCGCTGGTGGTTTGGTCCTGGTCAAACTCAGCACATGAACAGGGGGATCAGGGACCCTCAGATGGGCTCTGCGTTATTGTAATGGACTCTTGCACGGGTGAATTTACCTGTAAATGTCAGTCACCCCACTCCAGCAGATGACATCGATAAAAGCCCCAGTAAATCACAGTCCAGCAGTCAATACAGCAGACTAATAAACATGCCAGGGGCCGCAGGAGACTGAGGTGCGTTCTCAAACACGCTGGACACTTCACAGTGAGCTTGTCTATTGTTCAGGTTGATTCTGAGGGTATTGTGTGTTCATGCTGTTTGTCATTATTCTGTAGACAATCGAAAATATTGCTTAAGGGGGCTAATAATGTTGACCTTAAAATGGTTTTTAAAAAATTTAAACTGCTTTTATTCTAGCCGAAATAAAACAAATCAGACTTTCTCCAGAAGAAAAAATATGATAGGAGATACAGTAGAAAAACTCTGCCCTGTTAAACATTGTTTGGAAAATATTTGCAAAAGAAAAAAAAATCACAGAAGAGCTAATAATTGTGACTTTGACTGTACGTATTGCAGACATGTGTGATAAATTACGTTTATTTTATGAACTTTAGTCGCCTCGCAAAATATTGAAATATCGGTACTAAAATAAAAATCGATACTGATATCGAAATATCGTAAATATCAATACTGAAATATTTAAAATTATACAATCTTTCTTTTGGTTAGTATCGATACTGGCTTTCTCTCTTCCCGCCAGCAGGGAGATGAATAATTAATATTGATATTACGATTTTAACACTTTTAGCTTTAATCAGAAAGTAAGATTAGATTGCACTTATTTAGGTTTTTTTTTTTGTAATTTAATCTCTTTTGGACTTAACAACTGCTGACGTACCTGGTATAATCATGGTTTAGTTTTTTTTTCTTTTTACTTAAATTTATACTTTTAATGTTGTGGAATTTGTTCCCCACGGTATCGAAAATAGTATCGACCTTCTATTCCTCCAGTCTCATATTTCCAGCATCGAAATTGGTATCGAATATCGATATTTTTCAAGTTATCGTATCGAAGTTGGCAATTACAGTATCGTGACAACACTACTATGTGGTTTTCATTCTCTGTGTTTTACTACCAAACGCTCTTACCTTCTATTCCTCCAGTCTCATATTTAAAGCATCGAAATTGGTATCAAATATCGATATTTTTCAAGATATCGTATCAAAGTTGGACATTTCTGTATCGTGACAACACTACTATGTGGTTTTTATTCTCTGAGTTTTACTACCAAACACTCTTACATTCTGTTCCTCCAGTCTTATATTTCCAGCTTCGAAAATGGTATCGAATATTGATATTTTTCAAGGTATCGTATTAAAGTTTAAAATTACAGTATCGTGACAACACTTTTATGCGTTTTTTTATTTTCTGTGTTTTACAACCAAACGCTCTTACCTTCCGTTCCTCAGTCTTATATTTTCAGCATTGAAAATGGTATTAAATATATCAATAATTTTCAAGATATCGTATCTAAGTTGGAAATTACAGTATTGTGACAACACTACTATGCAGTTTTCATTTTCCGAATTTTACTACCAAATGCTCTCTTACCATCTGTTCCTCCAGTCTTATATTTTCAGCATCGAAAATGGTATCGAATATCGATATTTTTTGAGGTATCATATCGAAGTTGTAAATTACAGTATTGCAACACTACTATAAGTTTTTCATTCTGTGAGTTTTACTACCAAACGCTCTTACATTCTGTTCCTCTAGTCTTATATTTCCAGCTTCGAAAATGGTATCCAATATCGATATTTTTCAATGTATCGTAACGAAGTTGGAAATTACAGTATTGGGACAACACTACTATATAGATTTCATTCGCTGAGTTTTACTACCAAATGCTCTTACCTTCTGTTCCTCCCATCTTATATTTCCAGCATTGAAAATGGTATTGAGTATCAATAATTTTCAAGATATCGTATCGAAGTTGGAAATTACAGTATTGTGACAACACTACTATGTGGCTTTCATCCTCTGAGTTTTACTACCGAACGCTCTTACCTTCTAGTTCTCCAGTCTTATATTTCCAGCTTCGAAAATGGTATCGAATATCGATATTTTTCAATGTATCGTATCGAAGTTGGAAATTACAGTATTGGGACAACACTACTATATAGATTTCATTCGCTGAGTTTTACTACCAAACGCTCTCTTACCATCCGTTCCTCCAGTCTTATATTACCAGCATCGAAAATGGTATCGATTATCGATATTTTTCAAGACATCGTATCGAAGTTGGAAATTACAGTATTGTGACAACACTACTATGCAGTTTTCATTCTCCGAGTTTTACTACCAAACGCTCTTACCTTCTGTTCCTCCAGTCCTATATTTCCAGCATCGAAAATGGTATTGATTATCGATATTTTTCAAGATATCGTATCGAAGTTGGAAATTACAGTATCGTGACAACACTACTATAGGATTTTCATTCTATGAGTTTTACTACCAAATGCTCTTACCTTCTGTTCCTCCAGTCTTATATTTCCAGCATCCCCCCCAAACCCCCCATATAGAAAGTGTCTGGAGTTGTGTGTATTTTCATTGTTTCTCCCAGGATGGGGTTTGATTTCTCATCACATTCTGCCTTCAGTCTCCTCTGAATCTCTCTGGATTGTTGCTTTTGCGCAGCTGAGGGAGAATAAGGTGTTATTTTGCGGGGTTATGACAGCGTTCCTGTCTTTGATTGACAAGCTCCTCGTTTTGTGTGGATTTAAGGTCTGCAGTGTCTTCGCTGTGGTTTTTCTTTATGTTGGAGGATCCCTCATGTGTCTCTGTCTGCCAGGCCTTTGGCACGGGCCGCTCTGTTCTGACATGATACCGTCCTGTTGGATAATAATCCTCAGATGCTCCTGCAAACGCACCGAGCAAGATCTGCAGCACTCCAGGCCTGTAGTACATCTCCGCTGTTGACTTTATGAGCATCTGGGTGAACAGATCCTCTCTCTCTCTCTCTCTCTCTCTCTCTCTCTCTCTCTCTCTCTCTCTCTCTCTCTCTTAAATGTTACAAATGTATTGCCAAAGCATTTTTAAAGTTTACATTAATAAGAACATACAGTTGAAACCAGAAGTTTACAAAAGCCCGAAAAAAGGAACATAACTATTTTTAAGAAAATGTCTGATGGTAAATCATACTAAACCTTTACTATTTTAGGTCCGTTAGGATTACCTAAATCATTTACATTTGCTAAATGCCAGAATAATGAGAGAATTTGTTTTTTGAGAATTTTTATTACTTTCTAGACAGTCAAAAGTTTACACACATTTCCTTGGTATTTTTTTTTAGCTTTGCTTTTAAACTGTATAACTTTGGTCAAATGTTTTGGGTATCCTTCCACAAGCTTCTCACAATAGTTTATAGGAATTTTGGCCCATTCCTCCTCACAGAATTGGTGTAACTGAGTCAGATTTGTAGGCTGTCTTGCTCGCACAAGCTTTTTCAACTCTGCCCACAAATTTTCTATAGGATTGAGTCAGGGCTTTGTGATGGCTACTCCAAAACATTCACTCTGTTGTCCTTAAAGCACATTTTAACTACTTTGGCAGTATGCTTAGGGTCATGGTCTGTTTGGAAGACCCATTTGTGGCCAAGTTTTAATTTCCTGGCTGATGTCTTTAGATGTTTCTTCAGTATTTCTACATAATGTTCTTTCTTCATGATGCCATCTATGCTGTGAAGTGGACCAGTCCCTCCTGCAGCAAAACAGCCCCACAACATGATGCTGCTGCCCCCATACTTCACAGTTGGGATGGTGTTCCTAAGCTTGTAAGCTTTTCCTTTGTCCTCCAAATGTAACACTGGCCATTATGGCCAAACAGTTCAATCTTAGTTCCATCAGACCACAGGACATGTCTCCAAACATTATTCTTTTTCCCAGTGTAATTTAGCAAATTGTAATCTGGCTTTTTTTGTTGATTCTGGCTTGTTGATTTTCCCATGTTGTCACACAAGGAAGCAGTGTGTTTGAGGTTTTCCTTAAATACTACTCTACAGTTGTGCCTCCAATTAACTCAAATGTTGTCAATTAGCCAATCAGAAACTTCCAAAACCTTGACACCATCATCTGAGCTTTTTCAGAGGCCTAATAATCTAATTGTATGTAAACTTGACTTTCAAGAAAAGTTATAACAATTTCTCAAAAAATATTTCTCTCATTATTCTGCTATTAAGCATAACAGAAACAAATGTAATAATCCTAACTTACCTAAAAGAGAAAAAGTTTAGTCACATTAACATCTGACTTTTTAAAATGGTTATGTGCCTTTTTATACAGTTTATGTAAACTTCTGGTTTCAATTGTTGTAAACACAGTTAATAGTAGTAGTAGTAAATAATAATAATAATAATAATAATAATAAAATAATAATACTCTCTCTCTCTCTCTCTCTCTCTCTCTCTCTCTCTCTCTTTTCTCTCTCTCTCAGAGTCTCAATGTAATGTCTGCAGGATATTAACAATTTTCACAAATGGCTCTTGGTTGTTTAGGGATTAGAGATTTTTTTTGTTTGGCTGATAAAGAATTTAATTACAATTTTGGCTGTTGCAGATATTTGTCACTTTTGTCAATTAAACAGATTTGTTTTCACATGTTTTATTTTCTTCTAAATAAGGCATTGCACTACTTTCTTGCTCCATCTTCAATAATAATAATGATAAAAGTATATTAATAAATTGTAAAACATTTTTTGGCAACGCAGTGGCGCAGTAGGTAGTGATGTCGCCTCACAGCAAGAAGGTCGCTGGTTCGAGCCTCGGCTGGGTCAGTTGGCATTTCTGTGTGGAGTTTGCTTGTTCTCCCTGCGTTCGCGTGGGTTTCCCCCGGGTGCTCCGGTTTCCCCCACAGTCCAGAGACATGCGGTACAGGTGAATTGGATAGGCTAAATGGTCCCTAGTGTATGAGTGTGAATAAGTGTGTATAGATGTTTCCCAGAGATGGGATGCAGCTGGAAGGGCATCCGCTGTGTAAAACGTGTGCTGGATAAGTTGGCGGTTCATTTCGTTGTGGCGACCCCTGATTAATAAAGGGACTAATCCGAAAAGAAAATGAATGAATGATTATATTATATTATATTATATTATATTATATTATTCATTCATTCATTCATTTTCTTGTCGGCTTTGTCCCTTGCGGGGTCGCCACAGCGGAATGAACCGCCAACTTATCCAGCACGATTTTACGCAGCGGATGCCCTTCCAGCCGCAACCCATCTCTGGGAACTTCCACACACACATTCACACTCATACACTATGGACAATTTAGCTTACCCAATTCACCTGTACTGCATGTCTTTGGACTGTGGGGGAAACCGGAGCACCCGGAGGAAACCCACGCGAACCCAGGGAGAACATGCAAACTCCACACAGAAACGCCAACTGACCCAGCCCAGCCGAGGTTCGAACCTACGACCCAGCGACGTTCTTGCTGTGAGGCAACAGCACTACCTACTGCGCCACTGGGTTGCCCTATATTATATTATATTATATTATATTATATTTTGTACCATTTTATTTTACCATTTTAATGTTTTTTTCTGCCTTTATATATTATATTATATTATATTATATTATATTATATTATATTATATTATATTATATTATATTATATTATATTATATTATATTATATTATATTATATTATATTATTCTTTTCGGCTTTGTCCCTTTGATAATCTGGGGTCGCCACAGCGGAATGAACCGCCAACTTATCCAGCGTATGTTTTACGCAGCGGATGCCCTTCCGGCTGCAACCCATCACTGGGAAAAACACCCATACACACTCACTCACATACATACACTACGGACAATTTTAGCTTACCCAATTCACCTGTACCGCATGTCTTTGGACTTGTGGAGGAAACCGGAGCACCCGGAGGAAACCCACGCGAACACGGGGAGAACATGCAAACTCCACACAGAAATGCCAACTGACCCAGCCGAGGCTTGAACCAGTGACCTTCTTGCTGTGAGGCGACAGCACTACCTACTGCGCCACCGCGTCGCCCCTTATATTATATTATATTATCTTAATATTCATGTGTCAGATCCTCTTCTTACTGAAATTTCAACTGCATTTACAGTTTGCGTTCCAAATATACCACATTGAACCCCCAAAATTAAGAAATTTATTTTCTCCACACTATTACTTTCCCAAAGCAGCAGGAAAACAGGTCCTGCATCTCTCTCTCCAGCGTTCATGAGTGTCAGCAAGTCACACAGGAGCAGGATTTAGCCTCCGCTGGAAGTCTGATGGGATGGAGGCTCTGTCAGGGTCAGCTCTGCTGCTGTGTTGTAGCAGCACCCGGAGCAGGCCTGCTTACAAAGCTGACACATTTTCAATCATATCGCCGATTCCCTGGAAATCACGCAAAGGCCACGTCGGAGCATTTTATAGAGTACAATGCAGCAGATGGGGATTAGTTTTCCCAACATGTAGGGGGGGAAAAGGGTCTTTTTTTAAACAGAATGCATGGTGTAGTGGTAATATAGTCGGCTTTGAAAAATGGACCAAATCTTCCGCCGCTGTCTGTAATATACAGTGCCTTTTTTACGGCCATGAAACAAAATCAAAATGGGCCTACATTGGGCCACGGTGCTTTATGTGTAGGTGTGTGTGTGTTGGAGCATTGCTTGTGTAGGTGTTTTCATTCAGCTGGTGCTAGAACGGCGACACTCTCCATACCTGCAGGGGATTTATTGTGCTAAATGAATTGTGGTCCCCGCAGAAGTTTGTAAATTGCAAGGCATCAATCTGGAGGAGATAGAGAGAGGGTCCCGTCTCATATCAATCCTTTAGCGTTGAAACCCTGCGCCTTTCAATTCCTCGCCATTCATTCATCCTGCAGCAACCTCGGGTGTTTAACAGGGATCATGAAGAGCCCTTAACAAATAAAAGCTCTTTAGCATTTGAGTGGCGCAGATGAATGTGCGAACGAGGCCGTTTATGCGGAGCAATTAGAACAGAGCGGTTATCTGGAGCGCATCAGCAGCCAATCGCAGAGCTCCCGATCAATAACCAGGAAAACTTGTTAACGCTGAACTACTGTTTTTGAGGAATGCGTGTTAAACATCAGTCAATAAACAGTGGAGAGAAGGCACAGAGTCAGACACTCACACTCACACACACTCAACTTTACACTCTGCTGTTCATGACTTTTGGATTTTGCATTTTAAGATTTGTAATTAATTAATGAATTATTTCTCAGACCGGTTAGTAATGTCATAAAGCATCAAGAGACAATACACTGCTGATAAACTTCATTCATGTTGCTCATCAAACCATTTTTGGTCATATTCCAAACACGCTTCATTTCCATCTGCTTTTGTGTCATACATGAGTAATATGCATATCTGTCTATCTATCTATCTATCTATCTATCTATCTATCTATCTATCTATCTATCTATCTATCTATCTATCTATCTATCTATCTATCTATCTATCTATCTATCTATCTATCTATCTATCTGTCTGTCTGTCTGTCTGTCTGTCTGTCTGTCTGTCTGTCTGTCTGTCTGTCTGTCTGTCTGTCTGTCTGTCTGTCTGTCTGTCTGTCTGTCTGTCTGTCTGTCTGTCTGTCTGTCTGTCTGTCTGTCTGTCTGTCTGTCTGTCGTTCTATCTATCTATCTATCTATCTATCTATCTATCTATCTATCTATCTATCTATCTATCTATCTATCTATCTATCTATCTATCTATCTATCTATCTATCTATCTGTC
>LR812535.1:12266447-12281447 GCA_903798195.1 Danio kyathit
AATAATAATAATAATAATAATAATAATAATAATAATAATAATAATAATAATAATAAATTGAGCAAATACATACTGCAAACAAACAAATAAACAAACAAATAAATAAATAAATAAATAGCCCCAAAAACATTTACAAGTAGGCTATAATATTGGTCCATATAGTATAGTTTTAAAATGGTAACATACTCTATATAATACATATGTTTTTTTTTTATTTATGTGTTTATTAAGAAATACAACAATATCCAACTAAGCAGTATATGCATTCATTTTAGTACGTGACTACATTTTCCTTACTATAATTTGGATATTAAATAAATGCAGCATTGGTACCAAAAAAAAAAGAAACATTCTGGATATGTTTACAGGAGATTTATGATTATTTTTAAATTCTTGGCAGATTTCATGGCTAGCATAGACTTTTTTTTTTGTCTCCAAGCATCAGCCTAGAAATTCAGAATATACTTCCAGACTTTTATTTTTCCCTCATGGACGCATGCTTTATTTTTGTTTATTCGAGCTGGAATTACATCTGTGGCGTCATTTAAATTCGCCGAGAAGCCCCAAGTGAGTATTTCCCCTTCACAAAGACGTTCTTAATTGATCAAAAACAAGTATTATTGCTTCTGAGCCGCGGCAGCTCAAATAAATTATGCCACAGCAACAGAAATCCAATATGTAATAGGCTTAGTAAGGCGAGCCGCGTCGCTTATATAGCTCTGATAAACGATGCACTCTTTCCAAAACGTGCCCTTTATTGTGGCGCATGCAGATTTGGAGGCTGTGGAGATCAAACAAGGCATTGTGGGAAGTGGAGTTTTTTTTGTTTGTTTGTGTATTCCTCTGAGACCATGGAAGTTTCAGTATACGCGTCTTTGTAGGAAATGCATTTGAGAAATTACGCAAGCCCTGATTATACAATTATTAACCTTCCTGTTATTTTTCTTTTTTCAAATATTTCCCAAATGATGTTTAACAGAGCTAGGAAATTTTCACAGTATTTCCTATAATATTTTTTCTTCTGGATAAAGTCTTATTTGTTTTATTTCGGCTAGAATTAAAGCAGTTTTGAATTTTTTTTAAAATCCATTTTAAGGTCAATATTATTAGCCCCCTTAAGCTATATTTTAATTTGATTGTTTACAGAACAAACCACTGTTATATTCTCTATTTTCTCACTTTTTTTGAGTATCTTTTATCCTCTCATTGATGTTTAGAATTAACAGGGATTAGAAATTGACATTTTATATTTCTTATTTTGTGTTTTCCATATTATAACATATTCTTTCAATAATATAAACATTTCAGTAGCTTATGTGATGTGTGCATTGTATTGTAAGCTTCATAAAGACTACTTTTATTGCGCTTTACCATTATTTTTCAAACTTAACAGTATAGATCAGAGATGCCCAAAGTAGAGCCGAAAGTTGGCCCATTGTAACCTTTGATTTGACCCACCATCCCATCTGAGAAGAAAGAGAGATGGATGGAGGGGGATGCGTTTAACACAGCAATCGTCATTTAATTTGACGCAACCTTTTTTTTGTTAGTTTTATTGTTGAGCTACAAACTGAAATTAAACTCTTCAATTAAATGTTGTAAATGAGGCAGATTTTTAAAAAATGTTAACAATGTCACTCGACAGACTATGCTGAAGACATTGGTGAGCAAATCAAGGCACAAAGCTGTGTAACTCCATTTTGCTATAAATTAGATTGTTTTTTTTGTATTTACTGTAATAAGTTCATTATAAAATGTTAAATAATTATGCTGTATTAGTTAATATAAAGTAATGTTTTCTAGTTATTTTTTAAATATTATTAAATAAATTAGGAAATTACCCATGGCAACTATATATACCTTCAGCCCACTAGCCTCAATCAAGATTGGTTTTTGGCCCTTCATTAGAAAAAGTTAGGGCAACCCCGGTGTAGATAATAATTCTGTATGAAAATGATGGCACGGTGGCTCAGTGGTTAGCACTATCACCTCACAGCAAGAACTAGTTTGAGTCCTGGCTGAGTCAGTTGGCATTTCTGTGTGGAGTTTGCTTGTTCTCCCTATCTTGGCGTGGGTTTCCTCCGGGTGCTCCGGTTTCCCCCACAATCCAAAGACATGCGCTATAAGTGAATTGGGTTAATAAAATTGGTTGTAGTGTATGGGTGTGTGTGTCTTAATGTGAGATGCTATGGGTGTTTCCCAGTAATGGGTTGTAGCTGGAAGGGCATCCGCTGCGTAAAACATATGCTGGAATAGTTAACGGTCCATTCCACTGTTTCGACCCCTGATAAATAAGAGACTAAGCCGAAGGAAAATGAATGAATGATTATAGATCATACAGTAGACATTTATAAGGCATTGTCGTTCATCTAGACAGGGCGACAGTTTAAAAGTTTGCCATTTTCTAAAATATATTTTAATTTAAAAGTCTTTAGTGTTCACAAAGGCTGCATTTATTTGGTTAAAATATAGTAAAACCAGAAATATTGTGAAACATTATTGGCGTTTATTAGAACTATTTATTTCTGTGATTTAAAGCTGGATTTTTAGCATCAATACTCCACACTTAAGTGTCACAGGATCCTGCAGACTAGAGGTCTGCGCAGGACTGTATTTATAGTCCCGCTCCCGCAAGGTTTTATTCCGCACCTGACTGCTTCCGCTGTACATTCAGTCTTTGTTCACCCGCTGCCCGCTTAGAAGAATTTTCTACCCGACCCGATCGTTCCTGCTAAATTTAGATCTGGTTTCCAAAATTTCACATTTAAATTGGGTACTACCAAAAGAGAGAGAAACTGTAGGTTGTGCAAGGATTGTAAGCTAAATCGTAGTTTTTGTTTGGTTGCATGATACTGGAATTTGGTACCAATTGATACTGAAATTTTAAAAACGTCCATTTCCCGCTGACATTTGATCGCTTCTTAAACAGCGCTGATTTGCCTGTTGTATTCATGTGCTCAACAAAAATGACTGTGTTTGGCCGTGAAGCTCATCAGTTCACTAAACTCACCACTGTTTACTGACTTTAACCACAGATACAGGGACACTGGAGCATTTTAAAGCCAAGATTCATCAGCGGATCGCTCGTATGTCAGCTTATAGACATACCAGCTGATCGACGGGACTTTGAAACGCTCCAGTGTCCCTGTATCTGTGTTTACATTCAGTAAACAGCGGTGAGTTTGGTGAACTGATGACCTTCATGGCCAATCACAGTCATTTCTGTTGAGCATGATCGTGTTCACATGTTCAAATGTCAGCGGGAAATGGACCTTTTTAAAACTTCAGTATCGATTGGTACCGAGTTCCAGTTTCATGACAACCCTAGTCTCTAAAAGGTATTATCACATCGCACAAAGGGTAATTTTTTTTTAAACTGACCGTTTTCTAATGCAAGGTGAATGTCTTTCAAGGACAGTGCATCTTCAGTTTGCTCTGTCATGGTAAAGCTAGCTCTGAGGACCGTTATGCAGATGATGCACATGAAAAGCATGTGCAGAAAGCACTGGTCATGCATTCATCATGTGTAACAGTCATGTGATCAAAGGCTGTATCGGTGCTCAATAAGAATGAGAAAATCCCAGATATGCTGTTCCGAAATAACGTTGGGACCCGGGAACGCTATATTGTTAGCCCGCCCGCTCCCATTCAAATTACATCAGAGTTACTGACCGATACCACGTTTTATTTGGAAATGTTTTCCCGCACCGCAAGAAAACTGGTCTGAATACAGCCAGAGGAATGCAGACTTCTAATGCTGACCATCGCTATACAATGATTTGCTTAATTACCTTAACCTAATTAACTTAGTTAAGCCTTTAAATGTACTTTCAAAATCTTGAAAAATATCTAGTAAAATATTATGTCCTGTCATCATGGCAAAGATAAAATAAATCAGTTATTAGAGATGAGTTATTAAAACTATTATGTTTAGAAATGTGTTGAAAAAAAATCTTCTCTCCGTTATACAGAAATTGGAGGAGAAACTATACAGGGAGGCTAATAATTCTGACTGTATATACGCAGGCGCCGCTTGATGGATTGGTAAGGAACGGAGGCACGGGGGCTCTGGGATTACTGTCACACTGACTAAAGAGGATTTATTTATCACATTCACAAAAAGCCTCTTCTAATAGCTCATCATGGGGTGTATTTAGAACTATTAGTACAACCACCCTCGGCTTCTGATACACTACCTGCCAGTGCGCATAACGGCAGATCAGCCAGCTCTGTCAGCCTGCGCTTTCTCTCTAGTTTTACGTCTCTTTTTCCTCGCCATTCACTTCACGCTTTGACACTTTAGGTATGGCGCAAAGCCACTAAATAGATTTTCACCTTTTTATTCCTCTTTGAAAGCGCTCCAGCGAACAAAAGCACAATGCCAGCGCCATCACCACGCCAACATACTGGCATTAGATGCCCTCGCTGTCCATAAAGGGGCGCATGCTTCAAAAGCCAGGAAATTATTGAAATGGAGCATATTCTGCCTTTGTTGGGGTTTATTTTTCACCCCTAGAAGCCCACTTATAATATTAGTCAAGGTTTCTTGCACCGACAAAACAGTCGTGATGTCGTTTTTATCGACTATTTTTCATCCTCTCAGTAAGAATTAGAATTAAAAAGGATTATAAATTTAAATTTTGACTTTTTTGGTATGTTTTTTCCAAGGTAGCTAATGGGATGTGTGCATTGTGTTGTGAATCTTCTGATCACTTTGCATGTGTATGGATTAAACAAAAAAAATACATTGTATTTTCCAGTGAACTGGCATGTCATGTTTGCTTTGAGAAACAATGAGGTGTATTATCAGTAACAACAAATCTTTTTGAAAAATACACTAAGCTAAAATATAGGTTTGTTTACAGACAATAAGTAAATAGAATGATGAGCTTAAAAATCTGTGGATTTCTGCACGTGCAGATTCCATGTGGGCCTAGCTATACCAAAGACTAGAATAGACAAGACATGTCAATAGTATTGTTTTGAATGGGGAAATTGTAATGGGGCGCTGTTCGTGCGTAAATAGATGCTTGAACATTTTGAGTTTACTCGCGTCATTCACGCATCAAATTTGCTTCATTCGCACATCAAATTCACTTACCAATAGACGCAGATTCGCATCATGTGTATGGCTTCTTTCTGCCCGGTGACTCTAGTTTCGTTGCTAAATGGCTAATATGGATTTTATTGAGAGAGTAGCTGTGCTTTATGTGCTTTAGGAAGGCTGAAAAACAGCCTAGATTCAATTGGCACCATATTTGAGTCCACTAGATCCTTTCAGAGGTGCACCCAGCTCTGTGAGTTCATCAGCCCCTCCAGAAACTGTACCTAGATAATGGAAGTTTTCAACGGTAATTCAACGGTACGTCATAATCACGGGCATACTAGAGCAAGCTCCTGATTGGTAAATGTCTGCTAAAATTAAGATTTTCCAACTCTGCGGTTAGCGCGTTAAGTGCGTCAAATGCGCATTATGCTCAATTCGCATCACCTCATTTATGCTTCATCCGAGTCTGGTGTGAATGCACCATAACAGTTAAGATGGCGAGTAAAGCCCCACCTTCTAGTACAGGAGCCAGCCAGCGATCATTATATACTGATGATTCTTTGGGGAAGGGGCTCGGATCAAATCTGAGTTTTTACGATAGTTTCTGCAATTGTCATGAACCTTCTGAGGTTGCCAAAACGAACAAAAGTCTCAGCGATTATTTGCTTCACACACATGAGAAATATATCCACATAAAGCTTGAAATCTCTATTATTTATTTTACTCTACTAATATTTTAAATCGAACCAATTATGCTTGAAAACAAATGTTCTCTGGTTTTGTAATCCATATGAAATACAGATTTAGTGTATTTCGAACGTTTAGAAACAAAACCTAAGAAACAAATGTTGTTTAATTTCATTGGTGACTCTAAATATGAAATGTAATCATAAGCTTCGGAAATCATTTTGTAGAATTTGAGCTTCCCCCATTCAAACGGAAGAGATGTCTCGAAGATGGCCGCCAAGTCAAATGACTTTCCTTAAAGGTCCCATGAAATTAAAATAAAGTTTTTTTAGATGTTAGAATCAGTATTATTAGTTTTTAGGATATCTATAAGCTAGTGTACACCAAAACAGTGACAAAATTCGCATTTACTCTTATGTCCCACCCTCTCTTCATGTTTGGGTGGAGATTACATCAAACATCAAATAAAAATGCACATTTCAAAGCACTTCACTGGACCTTTAAAAGGACTTTGGTTATACCAGGGTATCCGCGTAGTCTTAAAATGTCTTAAATTTCAAAATCAACATTTTAGGCCTTAAAAAGTCTTTAATTCACTGATATATTGTCTTAAATCGTTTTAAACAGGTCTTAATTTTCCTATGTCCATGTAAAGCTACCCAATCGGGCCAACACCCATCCAATCACTATCATTCCATCTCAATAGTTTTGACAAAAGTTTTTATTAATATTTTATATAATAATTTAGTAATTTAATAAACAAATATATAATTTTTACTCTTAATAACTCTTATTTGTTAACTCTTATTTATTAACCATATTTACCAACTCTATTTCTATTTCTATTTATAAACACATGGTTTAATTATCTTCTTTACAATAACAGTTGTTTTTTTTATGATTTAACTGAGCCATTAGAAAAAATACTTAGCGTTTAGCCTTGTGTAAGTCTGAAATTTCAATCAAAATGGTCTTAAAAAGTCTTAAATTTGACTTGATGAAACCTGTAGAAACCCTGTTTACACTCCTAACTTTGATTTACAAAATTCCATGACATTCCAATTTTGACATCACATTCCATGTTTGATTCTACAATTCCATTCACGTCCTGTTCAAATCTTATATAAAGCTTTAGTTATGTGTTATTGTTTAATTGTACTTGATTCCAAGTATAAAAATGTAATCGTAAGCTTGGGAAACCATTTCAGAGACTTTGAGGTTCTCCATTCAAACGGAAGAGATGTTTCAAAGATGGCCGCCGAGTGAAATTACTTTCCTTAAAGGTCCTATGAAAGTTTTTTAGATGTTAGTATCAGTATTGTTAGTTTTTAGGATATCTATAAGGTAGTGTGCACCAAAACAGTGGCAAATTTTGCATTTAGAAGATATAAACCCTATAAACATGCAAAGCGGACAGTTTGTCACTTCCGTCTAAATGGATCAACGGTTTTATTCACGTCACCTCATTCTTCAGTAGCTCATCAAATCTTCTGACCAATCAAATGCTCTCTAGACATGCCCCATCCCCTTCAAGACACTTCTCATTTGATGCCTTCGAGCTCAACCACTTCCACTGGCAGAGCTGTGATAATACAAAACACGATTGGCTGTTTTTTAAAAAGGGGAGGAGCTACTCTGTCCCGCCCTCTCTTCATGTTTTGGTTGAGATTACATCAAACATTGAATAAAAATGCACATTTCAAAGCACTTCACGAGACCTCTAAAAAGACTTCGGTTTTACACTCCTACCTTTGATTTACTCCTCCAGAATTCCGTGACGCTCCACATTTGACATCATTCCATGTTTGATTCTACAATTCCATTCACGTCCTGTTCAAATCCTATATAAAGCTTTAGTTACGTGTTATTGTTTAATTGTACTTGATTCCAAATATAAAAATGTAATCGTAAGCTTGGGAAACCATTTCAGAAACTTTGAGGTTTCCCCATTCAAACGGAAGAGATGTTTCAAAGATGGCCGCCGAGTGAAATTACTTTCCTTAAAGGTCCCATGAAAGTTTTTTAGATGTTAGTATCAGTATTGTTAGTTTTTAGGATATCTATAAGGTAGTGTGCACCAAAACAGTGGCAAATTTAGCATTTAGAAGATATAAACCCTATAAACATGCAAAGCGGACAGTTTGTCACTTCCGTCTAAATGGATCAACGGTTTTATTCACGTCACCTCATTCTTCAGTAGCTCATCAAATCTTCTGACCAATCAAATGCTCTCTAGACATGCCCCATCCCCTTCAAGACACTTCTCATTTGATGCCTTCGAGCTTAACCACTCTCACTGGCAGAGCTGTGATAATACAAAACACGATTGGCTGTTTTTTTTTAAAGGGGAGGAGCTACTCTGTCCCGCCCTCTCTTCATGTTTTGGTTGAGATTACGTCAAACATTGAATAAAAATGCACATTTCAAAGCACTTCACGAGACCTCTAAAAAGACTTTGGTTTTACACTCCTACCTTTGATTTACTCCTCCAGAATTCCGTGACGCTCCACATTTGACATCATTCCATGTTTGATTCTACAATTCCGTTCACGTCCTGTTCGAATCCTATATGAAGCTTTAATTACGTGTTATCATTTAATTGTGTTTGAGTCTTAAGTGATGGTGTAAAAGCGCTGTCTGCTTTACTCTCTGTGAGCTGTGTGTATGTACGTGAGCTTGATGAGTCTGCGGGTGAATTCCAGCAGGGTTATTTAGTTTAAGTGCTGTTTGATCCGGGAACGGCGGGCAGACTGAAATTGAGATAAATGGCTGTGTGGAGAGGAACGGCCACCTCTCTTCCCAGCACGGGGCCGCTGAGGGGCCAAGGGTCTGCCGTACACCTGTCTGTCCACATTACACATACACACACAGCGGCTCTCCTCCACTTAGAGACCTGCAGCACTATATAAACAGAACGACACACACCAAGATTGAGTTGTTTTCATACACATACACAAATCGTTAGAATATAAAGTAAATGTTCCATGATACGATTTATGCATTCATTCATTTTCCTTTGGCTTAGTTCCTTTATTCATCAGGGGTCGATACAGCGGAATGAACCAACAACTTATCCAGCATATGTTTTACATAGTGGTAGCCCTTCCAACTGCAACCCAGTACTGGGAAACATCCATGCACACTCAATTACACACATAAACTATGACCAATTTAGTTTATTCAATTCACCTATAGCGCATGTCTTTGGACTGTGTTTGTCAGCCACATTCCTGGAGGACATAGGCCAGAACAGTTGGTGGTTCATTCCGCTGTGGCAACCTCTGATAAATAAGGGACTAAGCTAAAAGAAAATGAATGAATGAGTAAATATTGATTTTGTTTTATTCATAAAAAATATATAGTTACTTTTTATTTTTTGTAAAGCAATGCTACTATAAATCTGCTGACTTTATATCTGCTCCCTTTTCACTATCCAATCAATTCCAGATCAAATACAAGCAAAGTCTGTCTAGTTTTACTCTAAATTGCACCACAGTATTCGAGCAAAACAACTGCTAGTCTTCGAGAACACAAACATTCCTTATTCTACAAAAGCAGGGAATCCCTTCTGGCCATGAAAGAGTTGCTTCAGATGATTAGAGGACTTCACACACACCGAGCCAATGCATCTAAATCTCTGCCGTTCACACACTTTAACACGGTCTGATGTTTTACCAGAGACATTACAATGCTCCGTGCCAACTGAATGCAATTAAAAATTGTAATGTAAAAATTAATATAAAAAAACCTCTATATTAAATACTTTTAGATTTGAATCACATTTAAAACAAAAAACAATACACTGTTCAAACTTTAAAAGTATATTTTTCAAAAGGTTTATGCAGTATCATAAAAAGGATTATTAAAATCTAAATTAAATTAAATTAAATTAAATTAAATTAAAATTTCCTCTTATCTAAAATGACTGAATTAAAATTATTTTTGTTAATATTGCTTTATAAAATGTACTATAAAAATTGAAATTGAAATCTAGAATTCAAAGTGTTGCAGTATTTTATTAAAATTATTTTAAAAAATTACAATTTAAACAATTAAGTTAATAAATTAAATGTTTTCGGTATGTAAAATTAAAATTTTTTGTTAATATTGCTTTATAAAAGTATCTTAGGGGTGGCACGATGGCGCAGTGGGTAGCACAATCGCCTCACAGCAAGAAGGTCGCTAGTTGAGCCTCGGCTGGGTCAGTTGGCATGTTCTCCCAATGTTGGCGTGGGTTTCCTCTGGGTGCTCCGGTTTCCCCCACAGTCCAAAGACATGCGCTATAGGTGAATTGGGTAAGCTAAATTGGCCGTAGCGTTTGTGTGTGTGTGTGTGAATGAGAATGTATGGATGTTTCCCAGTGTTGGGTTGCAGCTGGAAGGGCATCCGCTGCATAAAACATATGCTGGATAAGGTGGCAGTTCATTCCACTGTGGAGACCCCAGATTAATAAAGGGACAAAGCAGAAAAGAAACTTTATGAATGAATGAAAAGAATTTTATTAATAGTATTATAAAAATAGAAATCCACACAAAATGTAAGTAATGTTACATTGCTAAAAGTATTTTTTTTTTAAATGTTTATAAAGTATTTTATTAAAAGATATATTATATAAAATGTATTTAAACAAAATTGAAATTAAATTAAGTCATGATAAATAAAATAGAATAACATTAAATTAAATTAAGTTAATGTTTTGTTCTCCTTATGTAAAATTACACAATTTAAAGACTTTTTGTTAATATTCTTTATAAAACAATCATAACTTAATATTGTTTTTAAATTATAAAAACCTATAAAGTTACATTATTAGTATCAAGTTACATTATTTTATTATTTGATTAAATTGAATTTTAATCACATTTGAAAAAAGTTTGTTTTAAAAATATGATATTTTTAAAACATTTATTCAGTATCTTATGTAAATATTATAAAACAAACATTTAAATAAAATCTAAATTAAATAATAATAAAATAAATAAAATAAAATGTACTAATATAAAAAATATTAAATTAAATTTAATCACATTTTTTTTAAATTGTTAAAGTTTTAAAAGAATTATATTTTTACAAATGTTTATACAATATCTTATTAAAGTATTATAAAAAAAAAAACATTTAAATAAAACGTAAATTAAATGACAATAAAATAAATAAAATAAAATGTTATTAATAAAATTAAATTAAATGTTTCCCATGTAAAATTACACAATTTAAAGAATTTTTGTATAGCTCTTTCGGGTCAAATTGCATTATGAAGGTCAAAGTTGTACGTTTTTATTAGTATTTATTTAGGTGTGAGATGCGCACATCCACTGGACACAAATCACAACCTGCTGACTTTTGCTACAAATGTGAAATATTGTCAGACGTATAGTGATAAAGTTTTAATAGAAAGTACAAAACAAGTCATATTTAATTGTTTCTTTCTTATTTTTTTATTTAATATTATTTTTTTATTATTTATTTATTTATTTATTTTATTTATTTTATTTTTTTAACATATTATTATGATTATGATTATTTTTGAAATCAAAACTAGAGTTTTATAGCATTGAGTTCCATCTGTTAGCTGTGAGGTGATCTGTATGCTAGTATTCTCTATTTGTGAATTGTGAGAGATGAGAGATTCTTAAACAGATGGCTCTTCTAATGCATCTGACATTAAATTAATTGAGTTTTTCCTCAAGTAATGCTTTTAAACCTTCCCAAATAATCATCCTCTCCTCTTCCCATAATGTGTATATTGTTTTTAAACTTCAAATCTATCAGGACTATGACATATGACACATTATTAGAGTTCTATTGATGTTGAAATTGTGCTACCTGTATATGGCAGTTATATATAAGATTGACCAAATCAGAATAATAAACTGAATTATAAAAGATCCACCATGAAGTGAGTCAGGAATAAAATCAGATGCAAGTTGGTAGAAATACATGTTCAGCTGTGTGTTAGGACACAATTAAAAGCAGTGCATGTGAATGAGCCTCCATTAACAGTCTTCACACACGGCTCTTTAATGGCTTTCTGGCGGTGATACAGAATCTGCTAATAAGTGAGCTAAATGAGGCTGTTTATCACTAAAAATCTAAAAGTTGCGTCAAATATGACACTTCAGTTTTGATTGCACAAGTCAAGAAAAAAAAAGTCCTGGTCTGATAAAGCTGTAGTTGTTTACTGAGTGACATTTGATGGATGAAACAGGTCAGAGCGACGTCCTGCACACATCAGCCTTTGTTTCTGTGGAGGAAATTGCTTTGCTGCGTCATATTTGGGTCATCATGTGTATAATAGTGTTGTCAAAAGATTAATCACATTCATGCATTTGAGAAATGTTTGTTTATATTTAGAAATAAAATATTTACATAACGTATAATCTTATAATCCGGCATTACTATCTATAGAATGTTAATGTCTAGGAAATGTGTAGAATGCCTAAATTCGAACGTCACAGTATGAAATTATTGCTACTTTATACATTGCCTATCTATAGAATGCTGAGTTGTTTTGTGGAAAAGTATGTAACTGGCCCACCCCCGCCATTTTTCTGCCACTAATGTTGGCGGTGGCGCTTGGGTCATTGTTTGATGATGGCGATCGAGGCATGTGAGTGTCGAACGTTATTGTAAGACAGCGTATTGCTGCTATGAGGTTCCACTACCACATCACAGACATTTATTATAACAAATACTTCATTGTTTTTTTGGTAAGAACTTCATATGCTTTATTTCGTATTCCTTTCACTATAAAATACGTACACTATAAAACCCAAAAAGTTAAGGCATCTCAAACCGCTTGAGGAAACCTATTGCAACAAACCATTTAAGTTCAAAAACTAATCCTAATGAGTACTGCACTGTAAAACAAAAATCCTCCTTGCCTCAAAATTTTAAGCTGAATCAAATTAATTTTATGAGTCCATTGAACTTATATTATGTTAAACTGACTTAAAGTGAAGCTTCATAAACTAATTTCGAGAGGAGCACGTGATATGATTGAGCACGACTGGCTGCTCATCTGTAATCAATAATAGTCCAATCAGAGTGATCCAAGCTTACTATAAATGGATCATTTTCTCCCTACTGCTCTATCTTCGTTTTGGAAGAATCCCCGCTTCCACCCCATCTCCTCCTTATCCTCCCTGTTCTAAGGGGGAGTTCTCAAGACCTACCTGATCTCAGATCTCCTTATATGCTTATTGACCAGGCGGGAGCCTTGGGCTCAAGTTTCTCCGAGCTCAGGGTTCTCTCCCGGGACAGCATGCCAAATGTGCTATACAGTAAATGCTAAGCATATCTAAGTGGGAACTTTTGAAACAGCTTGCGTAACTTATACAATTAAGTTAAAACATGATTAACTTAGTTTAATATGTTACAATGAACTAAAAATATATGTTATCATGACTGATTGATCATATAATTTTTTTACAGTGTATGAACTTAATCTATTTGAGTAAATGAAGCAATTTGAGCACAGTAAAACCTAATAAATGAAGAGAACTCAAACCAACTGAGTACTGTAAAACCTAATAAGTTAAGGCAACTCAAATCGTTTAAGGAAACTGATTGCTACAAACCATTTGAGTTAAAAAACTAATCTATATGAGTACTGTGAACTTACTCCATTTAAGTTGAAGTAATGAGGTATTTAGTTACTCATTACCTTTAACACTGAGTTCAAAACTCTTTTCAAAAGAGTAGAATTAACTTTCAGTCAATTTTGAGTCAACTACACTCATAAAGTTGACGGTTGGGTTTTACAGTGTAATGATCAATAAAGGCTTTTGTTGTGCTCTTCTGAGACTATCCCTAAATGATACTTTTCATTCTATATAATGTCTAGAAATTGTATATAGAAAGCATGGGAAAGGTGTGAAATTGTTACAAAAAAATTATATTTCATGCTTTGCCCTAAACCATCAGGCATTCTATACATTTCCTAGGCATTCTATACCAGGGGTTCCCAAACTTTTCAGCCCGCAATTCCCAGAATAACAATGCCAGTGACTCGCGACCCCCACATTCCCCCACATTGCACATTAATAGGCCTATATAAACACGAGCATATTGACAACACAAAAAAGTCCAACAGTCTAATAACCATATAATTTTTGTAGCCATTTATTAATTTGTTTAATTTAATATTAACCTCAACTAAAGAGGCTGGTCTATTCTTGGTTTAATTTTGGAGATCGCCACTCAGAGATCATTCTCAATGTTCAGTTGTGGCCTGTATTTAATTTTTAATGTATTTGATTGCCATAAAGGTGTCAGAAAGTTTAACCTGGTGCAGTTAATCTGTTGCAGCTGATGCTATTGCTGTGTTGTTAGTCTAACGTAAACACAATGCTATGAGAAATTGTTTTTTTTTATGTAACTATTAACTACTATTTTTATCTCCTGTGGGTTATGGATAAAATATGATCATTCTAATAGTTTAATAAATTTATTTGACTTTTGGAAATCACCAAAGGACCTCCTGTCATTGTCCTGCGACCCAATCCCCCCCCCCCCCCCCCCCCCCCCTTTAAGGGGTTCCGACTCCCACTTTGGGAACCACTGTTCTATACAATACCGATAAGATATGAAGAGTTCAGATGCAAAACCCTCTAAATCCATCAGACCTCTTTTTTTGTAAACAAGCATTTTCTATCAGGCTCCTCTGATTAGGTTCAGAAGTTTCATTTTATAGGTAATGATAGGGTTATTAGCTAGTAAATAAAATACCTTTTTTTAAATGTCACTTTAGACAATTCTTTGGTTTTTAACAAGGTAGATGTTCTTTTGCGTCAAAACCAGCTAAATCCACTTCTGCTTTTTTTGCAAAAACCTCTAAATCCACCTTTTGGAACAAGACAGTGTAACTAGTTGAAATTGACTAAAGACGCAATTAGAAATTATTTTACCAACCACAAGCCACCTAAAATTAAAAATAAATAAATCTGTCAAGTAAGTGGCGGTTCATTCCGCTGTGGTAAATCAAGGAAAAAGCAGAAGGAAAATGAATAATTGAAATCTGTCAAGTAAGTGCATTAGTCAATAACATTAAAACTGACATTAATTATATCTTAACATTCTGTTGTCATTTCTGATATTTAGATTTAATGTAAGTAGAATAATGTAAACATTGTAAACTAAGCCTCTTAGATTCAAATAATGTAGTGTAAAAGCACTGTAAAGCATCAATATCTGTGCATTGTCCATTTATATAAAAAGCTTCTCAGACGTATAGGTATTATGAAGTAATACAAATAATGTAAAGT
>LR812535.1:12286447-12318947 GCA_903798195.1 Danio kyathit
GTGATTTTTCTGTGTGTGTGTTCTGTAAATGCACAGAATCCAACTCACTCTTCATCTGGAAAGATCCTGCTGTTTTAGTCCTCGTTGTGCCGCCGCTGTGCTGTTAACCACATCGAGGGCCGGTTGAGGGTTTTACAGGCAGCTTTATAACCCTCGCAGCTGTGTAGCCGACTCAGTCACTTAACCCCTGTCTGAGGAGGTGGCGTTAGCATTAGCCAAATGGATGCGGCACAATAACAGCGTGGTGCTAACAGCGCTCTCTTGCGCCGGCCTAACGTGCTAATGGGCCTGAATATGGATCACATTAGCTGGAAATGTCAGCAACTTTAAGACAGGTTGTTAAGTACGTTTGTATTGATTTGTGATGGCTGTGTTTATTACATTAGCCAGGCGCGATGGAGTTCAGGTCACTCCTACAGTGAAGTTTGGAGAATCTTTTTTTTCTGTAGGGTTTTCTTTATAGGTACAGATCATGAGAGAGATTATAGGGTGTAAGTGAAGGGATGGATCCTTCGGAGTACCTTTTTAAAATGACAATGCTTGTGTTGTAATATAAGAAAGCATGTCTTTAAAATGATATATAAACCTTCGGAAATATATTCAGACACTTGCACTTGCAAACTCTAATGGCGGACAGCTGCTTCTCACTCAGGGCTGTCTATGCTATTGAGGGAGAGATTGTCACTAATGGACAGGGCTTTCCCCCTCTGATGACTCGAACAAAGGGAGAATGTCAATCAAAGTGTTTCTGCAGACTGTTTTTATCAAGTGTGATTATATAAAATAGAATTAACACATTTTTATTATTAGAGGTTGGTTACTGTATATTCACACGCTGTGTTTAAACCTTTTATAAAAGAGATTTTTGCATAATAGGTCTTTCTTTAAAACTCTGTTTAAAAAAAATAGCACACTAAAAATGATCAAGATGGAAAGAGGAACATCTAAAGTTAGAGCTATGATACAGTTAGTAAAGTCGATGTTATTGTGATTTTATCAGACAGGATGGAACATATTAAAGCAGCGGATCTTAATATTGTGAGTGTGTATAGTGTTTTTTTTTTCTTTACTTTAAAACAAAAGCTTGTCAATATATCAAATTAATTAAAAGAATCAGTTAAATTAACAGTTAATTTTGTGTGCACGTTTTATCTTTTTTATATTAAAAAAGGCTTTTATTTTACAGAAAATTCTATTAAAACAAACCAAAAAATAAATAGATAAACTTCAGTTACTAACACTGTAAGAAATGTTTTTAAATGAACAGTTTACTGTATTTTGTGATCCATGTTTTTTGGGGTTTAACAACAACTTTTGAATGTTAGAAATAGTAACTTTTACTGACATTTTTAATAGTTTGAAGTGATATTGTCTAAGCTGGTGTTGTAAATTACAGTACAAAACCTGGCAGTGCTTTTTCTGTTGTTTTATGAATATATTTCTATATACCCAGCAGGCACAGGACATCAACATGATGTAAGATTAACGTTGTACGTCGTGGGGATGTTGCATTTAGTTTGGAAATGAAAATCAGAATGATGTCAGAACCCAACGTCAGGCCGACGTCAATGTCCAACACAACCTAAAAGCAACCAAATAACAACATCTAATGATGTTATAACTTGATGTTGTTTGGACGTTACCACTATGACGTCTATCAGATGTTGGATTTTGGTTGTCATACCTGATAAGTAAATGTCAGTATTCGTCAATATGACATTGGTTTAAGATGTTGGCTCGACGTTGGATTTTGGTCACGTAAAAAAACATAAAGTCAACCAAATATCATTTGATGTGGTTATTGGATATCAAAATAACATTGTCCTTAGACACTGGCTAGACATTTAATTTTGGTCACCTGACGTCACGACCTAAATCTAACCTAATATTAACATCTTATGATGTTGTGTGCCTGCTGGATATATAATTTTATATTGAGTATATTGTTTAAAACTAATAAAATGTCAATAAAAGTCATTTTCTTTTAATAGAGTAAAGATCAAGGTTCCATCATGCAATTTATAACTGTGAATAAATGTAAAAGCCCCATAAATCCAGCCTGATCTCACGAGGAACGTAAGTATTTTACGTTTTGTCAGTTTAGTGGCCATTTCGTACGAATTCTTACGAGTTCAGTCGTACAAAAATGTACGATTTTAAAAGGAGGCGTGGCACCTAACCCCAACCGTCATTGGGTGATGAGCAAATCGTACTAATTCATACGAATTAGCCACTAAATTAAAAAGTTACGAATTGCTGTGAGATCACAACATATCGTCACCTTGGAATTACAAGGTTCTATCTGCGTATTCTGAATGATTTTGAGATATTGAGCTTCAAAGTTTTTGCATTCCATAGCAGACAGTATGTGTGTAACATTTGTTTTTTAAATAAAAAGTCCTAAAATGTAAACAACTTATAAAAAAACATCCCATAATGTAAATAAGTTGTCAATTAATAAGAATATGTCAATAACTCAATTTTGACAAAAATGTCAGATAGAACCTTATAATTCTAAGGTGACAATATAGAAACTATTAATTGACATTTTTTTTTACAGCAAAATATTTTAATTTCACTGTAAACAAATGTGTTAATTAATAGTTTCTATATGTTGTAATTTACAGGGCTTTTGTAAATGATGTAAATGAGACCTTTAAAAGTCTTTAAAAACATTTAAATGTGAATATCTAGCATGAAGATAACAGACAACTAACACAACACAATCATAATTTTGTGTATGTTTTTGAATATATTAATTTAGGATATTCTAACTATTTAATCCAGGTTTTTGAGAGAGTTTAGAAACTGTGTTTACTGATATGGAGGATAACTCCCTCTAAAGCAGGGGTCGCTCCTGGAGGTCCGGTGTCCTGCAGGTTTTAGCTTTAGCTTGCCTCAACACACCTGCAAGGATGTTTCTAGAAAGCCTAGTTAAGCTGCGGTCACACTAGAGTTTGTGCGTGTGAAATTCTGTCATACGGCTCTGCGACAAGGGGCGGGATTAAACAAGATGATTAGACATTAAAAAAAGCAAGCGATTGGTCCATATTTTAAATTCCTGTACAGAGAGGTCATGTTTTAATTCTCCATTGGTCTCACGCTGTCAAGTGACGCGATTTGGAAGTTGGAGCTAAACTATGCAGGACACCGGCCCTCCAGGACTGAGTTTTGACACCCCTGCACTAAAGGAAACTGCAATACTATTTAAAAATATACAGCATGAGAAGAAATGAGCATTTAATTTTATTCTCCCATTTGTTTACTTTATGGTTTTGTCTAATCATTTTATAATATCTCAATACATATACTAAATGGGCGGCACGGTGGCTTAGTGGTTAGCACTGTCGCCTCACAGCAAAAAGGTCACTGGTTCAAGTCCCAGCTGAGCCAGTTGGCATTTCTATGTGGAGTTTGCATGTTCTCCCCGTGTTAGTGTGGGTTTCCTCCGGGTGCTCCGGTTTCCCCCACAGTCCAAACACATGCTCTATAAGTGAATTGAATAAACTAAATTGGCTGTAGTGTGTGTGTGAATGCAAGAGTGTATGGGTGTTTCCCAGTACTGGGTTTCAGCTGGAAGGGCATCCACTGTAAAATATATGCTGGAATAGCTAGCGGTTCATTCTGCTGTGGCGACCTGAATGAATAAATTTACAAAATGATGGAGACTTTAAAATGTATTGCGACGAGA
The DNA here is from genome assembly GCA_903798195.1 of Danio kyathit. NCBI lineage: Eukaryota > Metazoa > Chordata > Actinopteri > Cypriniformes > Danionidae > Danio > Danio kyathit. The sequence continues at coordinate 12,290,139 of LR812535.1, forward strand.
GTCACGTGAAATGGATTCAAATTTGCGATGATGTGTCGTAGGGCGGTAAGCATTTGTGCTCCAGTGTGTTGTTTTTCTTGTATTAACTCTATTTTTAAGTGAGGAGTTTGAGGGCAGGTGGTGTTGAAATGATGTGCTCTTGTTCAGAGTGATACGTTTTGAACATTGCATGAGCGAACTTGCAGTATATATTACTTTGTTGCGAGTTTTCCTTTTTGATGTTTTTTTCTTCTTCTCTTTCTGACCTACTTTTCTATTTTTTTCCACCCAGATTCTCCATTTTTTAAAGGTGCCTAGCATTCAATAATTTAACTGCTTTCTTTTTCACTTTTTTTCATCTACCTGTTTCTTTGTCTCTGCGCATGTGTAAATAATGAATGTTATAGATTTCCCGAAGAGAGGAGGGCGGTGGAGGAGTTGCAGGAGGTGGACGGAGCGTTGCTTGCTTTCTCTCTGTGTATTTGAACAGCAGGAACCTTGACCTTGTCTGCACTCTGTCTACCTGGCTCTCCGCTATCTCCTTGGGATCCTGGTGACAGCTTTTTGAAGCGCAGCTTAGCGACTAATGCAGATGTTGCACCGAAATTTTGAAAAGGTTTTGATGGCACCCCTGCCCTCCTCATGCGACTTGATATCACGGTCCAATGACATGTCAAACAGGCGTCATTAGAGATGATAGCATCTTTTAAAGGGATAGTTTATCCCAAAATGTAAATTTACTTACTATTTGTTCTCCCTCAAGTTGTTTTAAATGGCTCCATTTACACTTCCAGTTAAATGTGACCCAATTCCGTTTTTTTATTGTTGCTCGTATGTGACACAGATCGGATCTGTTCTATGACCGTGTAAACACGAAAAAACACAAGCATTCGGATATTCAGAGATCGGATTCAGGCCTCTATATATGTGGAAATAAATCAGATATAAATTGGATATGTGACAATGTGACTACGGGCAGATCGGATTTATTGAGACATTCCATTTTGTACATCATTAAACAGATTAATGACGTAGAGTGTGTGGCGATGCCGATGCGGTAAACTACACAATTTGCCACAATTTGCAATTTTACCAGATTGAGATCTCTCTCTTACCCACAAATTCCTCTGAATGGTGGAGGACACCATATATTAACCATAGGCTCTTTCCCGCCACCTCCGCCTCAAAATCATTTTAAAGTTGGGCGAACTTCGCATATTTCGCAGAGCTAAAAGCAAGACAATTTCTTCCATCGTGGCTAGTGATGTCAGGTGCTAGAACACGCCTTCACGCATGCGCGACATCGTAAATTGCATAGCAAGTGTAAACACATGAATCGGATATGGGTCACAATTGAAAGAACGTGTAAACAGACAGGGACAAAAATTGGATATAGGCAACAAATCAAAATTGGGCATCAAGACCTGAGTGTAAACAGGGCCTATGAGTAGGCCCACACGGAATCTGCGCGCGCAGAATTCTGCAGATTTTCCGCAGATTTTTAGCCCATTATTAATTCTGTTTATTTACTTGAGTAAATGTGTGTAAATCTGAATTTATTCAGTTTTTAAATTACACATATTTCACATATTAAGGTTTTTGTTATGAGACTTCCAAAATAATTCCGCAGAAATCCGCAGATTTTTACCAAAATTCCGCAGATTCCGTCTGGCCCTACCTATGAGTTTTGTTTTTCTGTTGAACACACAAGAAGCGAATTTGAAGTAAGCTGTGACCATTGACTTTCATAATAAGAAAAACAAATACTATAGAAGTCAACGGTTACAGCAGGGCTATTCAATTAGTTTGTCATGGGGGCCAGTTCATGAAAAGCATCCCAAATGAGTGGCCGGAGAGATATGACTTCCAATATAAGTGATGACACAACAGCATATAAGATGCTGTGTTTTTGCTCCTTAAGACACCCACGTTGTATTTTTCTACATTGAAATGTTAATATATTGTATTTTAAAACTACATAACATCACTGCATTGTACAATAGGCTTTTTTTTTTTACAATCATTCAAATGTTGCATTTCAAAGCACAAGAAAAGTAGTGCATTGCTTAATAGGCTTCTTCTACATTCAGACACATTCATATGTTATGTTTTGAACTGCATAACAATTATGGATGCAACAATTATAGATTTTGGTTGTAGAATTATATAGTCCTAAAGAATAATCATGGTTTCACGGTTATCACGTCTAGTGTAAATTTAAGCTTTATATTAGGGAAGTATTTAGATGAACTGTTGTTATCATCTGCGTTCATACATACATGATTTTTATAATTTGTAATAATTCATCTAACGTATCTTTTGTTTACATTGCACTGAAAGCCACGCACAACTCTCACCAGTACGGTGTGAGATGTTTTCTACTGCGGGCGTCTGGAAGGCATGAGCGCATCGCTCTGCTTGCACGCGCATATTGGCATATTGATTACATTGGAAATAATGAACTTGCATGCAGAAAATACGTGATATATGAATGGTCCGCTGCTATAGTTAGTCCAGTGTGCGTGCGTATTAGCCTCTGTGTATAAGCTCGGAACTTTAAACTATCGCACAGGTGGCATAACTTTGTTTATTTGCAGCAGTTTCATTCAGTGCAACAGAAACACAGCGTTGAGAAGCCTTTACTATGAAGTATCCAAATGTTTTCGGCTGCTCGCACCACTCGCCTAATGACAGGTCACTTACGCTCTGCGCAGCCTTCAACTGCAGCTCTTGCTGTGTTGAACAGATGCACATCACTTCATAACTATAGCAGCCGGTTTTCGACTGAACTAAATTTATTTTTGATGTCTTGGTCACACTATTTGGAGGGCCGGAGCATATTGCCTTTAATTAAAGGGCCCCCAATTGAATAGCCCTGGGTTTCCAGCATTCTTCAAAATATTTTCTTTTGTGTTCAACAGAAGAAAGAAACTCAAAAAGGTTTGAAACAAGTAAAAGATGAGCAAACGAGAACAGAATTGACATTTTTTTGGGTGAACTATCCCTTTAAGTCTCCAATACGGGAGGCCCGGTGTGAGATTTCAGAGTTTTAAAACGCACTCTTTACTTGTTGTTATGTTAGATTTATAAGCCTTTTTTTCACTTATTGCTTAAATTCTGCATATCAAAGCACAGCATTGCATAAACCGATGCATTCATTAAAATAGAAGTGCTTGTTGTTGAAATAGGCCTCTCTTTTTGTTACGCTCTGCACATTTGGTCAGAATTCACAGTAGTGCTGCAACACAAATTTGACTTTTTTTCTTTTTTTGGGCTTTGCCTTCAGATTTCTGTGAAGCAGAAATCAATTGGTTCCACCGTGCATATTTGGGAGTTGGAACAGAGAGCGTGTGGTTAGGTAGAAACGCGCCTCATCTGAGACAGAAACACTTATCAGGACGAGCAGAGTCTCAGGACCCGCTGTGCTCAAAACTCCCTCTTGAGCCAGATTTCTGTGGACAAACAAACACCGCAAAAAACCTGCAACAAGGATTTCATCTCTAGCCTGTTTTATTCTTGCTTTGTGAACTTAGCGGGGGCTGTAAACACAAAGCAACCCGGTGCATGTTTAGCTTGACAGAAGCTGCTTTTGTGTGCTCGATATGTGATTGTACCTGAACCGATTTTGTGGCCTTTGGACTTGTCAAGGGACAATATACCTGGGAATTCATTGTACTGCGTTTAAGATGAACTGCGTGGCATTTCTATGCTAAAACAAAGCAGTAAGGTTGATTTTTAGGCTTTAGTTGGTCAGGCTTGTCTGTTTTATCATTTTTGCTTCTTGTTTGTTGGTCAGACAAACTTGACGAGCTAGCGAAGATGTGTTTAAAATGTCTTTAAGATACTTAAATACCACAATAATATATTAAAGGGCACCTATGGTGAAAAATCTACTTTTCAAGCTGTTTGGACAGACATATGTTTAGGTATAGTGTATAGACCGTCATATTGGCGTGATATAAACACAGTCCTTTTTTTTCAATTTAACAACATAAAAACGGTGGACCGATTGGATCGGTTTTGAGATCGACCGCAACTTGACGTAGGAGTGCGGTCCCCCCGCCCACCAATATTGATTGACAGGTGCGCATTACCATATCCTCTATGTTGTTTCACGTCCGCCATTTTCAGCGTGTGAGTCAAATCGACATCACCAAAGAAACACCCTTGCTCTATTTTTAGATGTAAGGCTCATTGGGCTCAACATTCACCAAGTTATCGCTCTCCTCGCCGCCAGTGTTTGTGAGTTTTGGTGTGTTTGCATACATGTGTACTTTTCATTGCGTCTTCCTTAAACTTCAGCGGTTTGTATTTCCCGCGGTCACAGAAGCTCCCTGTCATCTTTACTAGGTGCAGCTGTGCCTCACGTGCGCGGCCCTCCATTGGAAATAACGAACTAACGACGCGCAGCGCCATGCATTTCGTGGTGTCGCGGATGAAAGTGAGGACCGGGGGGTTCGCTCACTATTCTGCCGCCTAGGTCGCCACTATGGACGCGCTGGCCCTGCTCACGACACTGTTTATATTTCTGCCGTGCCACAGAGTGTTATTTGAATAGTTTCATTTTAAGTAACATGCGAAGGCTCTGAGCGGCGCATCCGGTGTATGACGTCATTTAGTTATAGCCTCAAGCAGGTCATACACCAGAAGCGCGGCGACAAGCAGTTGGCTGTAAAACTATACAAAGACACAAATGATTTTGTACTCTCTGCTTGGTCTGTGTCCGAGTCGTACATATACAGCTGAATGCTGGTCCTCTCACTCATGTTGCTTCTCTGTGTCTGTAGCCATACACAAAGCGGGGGAGCTCTTGGCTCCGCCTCCTTGTTAAGTTGGGCGGGAAGTCGAAACTAATTTTCATTAGAAGCAACACGCCCCTAAAATGACGAACTGTGTACACGCCCCCAAAATGACACTTTTTAACACATTATAATAAAAAAATCTGAATTGGGTTTTGAACTGAACCTAAACTGGCACACTCAGAAGAACCATAATATAAATATGAAATCTCAAAATAGGTGCCCTTTAAACTCTTTACTAGTTGGTTTAAATATAGCCTTTTGTCATTTTAAGTGGAGTCTTTTTATATTAGGTGAGTAAATTTTAGCATAATGTAGCACAGTTAGCATTTAGCTTAGCAAACTGTACATGCCAAGTTACAAAATTTCTAAACATTTAGTTCAAAACATTGAGTGTGTAGTACATAAAACACAGGTTTCTTATGTATTTTAGTGAAAAAGTTTTTGTCAATGTAAGTGTTGTCATTATGTCGAGTAGCCTTTAAGGTTGTATAGCACACTTAGCATTTAGCTAAGCATACTATATGCCAGGTTAAACAGTTTCTATGAAGTTTAGTTCAAAACATTGCGTGTGTAGTATATAAACCACAATATATTACATTTGATTGAAAAAGGTTTGAGTCTTAAGTCATAAAATGTCCTTTAATTTTGTATAACACACTTAGCATTTAGCTTCGAATACATGTCAAGTTACACAGTTTCTTACATATTTGAATGTATCTTCTACATTTTAATAAAATTTTTATTGATAGATTTGTTTAATAAGTCATTACATGTCGAGTAGCTTTTAACATTGTACAGTATAGCACACTTAGCAATTAGCTTAGCGTACATGTCAAGTTTCCTACAAATGTAGTTCAAAACATTGAGTGTATAGTACACATATAACAAAACATGAAATTTCTGATACATTTGGAGAAAGATAATGTCTCTTGGAGTATTTTAGCATGTGATAGTCACTTAGCATTTTTAAAAATAAACAATATTTTCTTTTAAATGAACATAGAATGAGCATATGTTATCCTGATCGTATGTTTATTGGCTATATGCTCCACTAGACTGATTCTCCCTCCTGCTTTGCCATCTTGAAAAAACACACACATACACACACATCATTTGCATGTGTATTTGATGCCTGGAATCGTATAATGATTTTTTTAAAGCATTCAGGTATAAGAAATTATACCACTTATGACTTTAAGTGAAATTTATTTATAAACTAATTTCGAGAGGATCACGTGCTTATGATTGCTTGTGGCTGGTCCCACATTATACATGCTCACGTGGATTTCCCCCGGGTTCCCGGTTTCTATCCACCATCCAAAAACATCAACTTAAGTTAATTGACTAATCCAATTCGGCACCGTAGACGTGCTCCTAGTAAGTAGTTGTTTCTTAAGAGCAATCACTATCTGTTCATTAGCTACTACAGCAGGGGAGTTCTCGAGATCTACCTGAGCTCAAACTCCCCTCTCGCATTGCTCTTTACTAGTTGGTTTAAATATAGCCTTTTGTCATTTTAAGTGGAGTCTTTTTATATTAGGTGAGTAAATTTTAGCATAATGTAGCACAGTTAGCATTTAGCTTAGCAAACTGTACATGCCAAGTTACAAAATTTCTAAACATTTAGTTCAAAACATTGAGTGTGTAGTACATAAAACACAGGTTTCTTATGTATTTTAGTGAAAAAGTTTTTGTCAATGTAAGTGTTGTCATTATGTCGAGTAGCCTTTAAGGTTGTATAGCACACTTAGCATTTAGCTAAGCATACTATATGCCAGGTTAAACAGTTTCTATGAAGTTTAGTTCAAAACATTGCGTGTGTAGTATATAAACCACAATATATTACATTTGATTGAAAAAGGTTTGAGTCTTAAGTCATAAAATGTCCTTTAATTTTGTATAACACACTTAGCATTTAGCTTCGAATACATGTCAAGTTACACAGTTTCTTACATATTTGAATGTATCTTCTACATTTTAATAAAATTTTTATTGATAATTTTGTTTAATGAGTCATTACATGTCGAGTAGCTTTTAACATTGTACAGTATAGCACACTTAGCATTTAGCTTAGCGTACATGTCAAGTAACACACTTTCCTACAAATGTAGTTCAAAACAATGAGTGTATAGTACACATATAACAAAACATGAAATTTCTGATACATTTGGAGAAAGATAATGTCTCTTGGAGTATTTTAGCATGTGATAGCCACTTAGCATTTTTAAAAATAAACAATATTTTCTTTTAAATGAACATAGAATGAGCATATGTTATCCTGATCGTATGTTTATTGGCTATATGCTCCACTAGACTGATTCTCCCTCCTGCTTTGCCATCTTGAAAAAACACACACATACACACACATAAATTAATTTCTCCCCTACCGACACAGAGGAGGCCCGGAGAACTTTTAATTTAATGTTTTATTTTTTACTTTGGTTGGAAAAAAAATTAAGATCAAAGTCAAATTAAGTTCATCCAGGTCCATGTAATCTGTAATTTGGGAGCCTCGAGCAACAACACTGTTTTGAGTGTGGCGTTGCAGCCGTCTTTAGATGTGGACGGCGGTAATTACCCAGCTGTTGCGGAGCTGTGATTGACACGTGTATTTGGCACAGACCATGTGCACTATTCATGAGCCGCATACCAGCGATAATTAATTGATTCATATGCCTGTAAGCTTTTTCTAAAATATTAACAAGATAAGATTAAAAAGGCATGGAGTCGTCAGAGCGGGGCGGTTCTGGCCGTGGCGTTGGCGGTGAGTCTATTACCTGGAGGAACGCTCGGTTTGCCTGTTGTTTTGAGAGATAAAGTAACTCCCGCTGCTGCACGGATACTTACCTGCATGTACAAAAATGAAATGTGTTTTTTTTTTTTTTGTGCAAAGTTTTAGACATTGGTGTATTTGACATTTGATGGAGTCGGGGTTGCTATGCATGTTATTCAGTAATAGCATTGCAGTTTATTTTGCTTTCTGCTCTTTATTTGATGACTATTTATTTCCCTTGACCTGGGCTGCACAATATATCGTGTCAGCATCGATATCGCAATGTGATAATTCACAATAGACACATCATAGGATATATGCAATGTTGAGTTTGTATTATAATATATCATTTGCATGTGTATTTGATGCCTGTAATCGTATAATGATTTTTTTTTTAAAGCATTCAGGTATAAGAAATTGTACCACTTATGACTTTAAGTGAAGTTTTTTTATAAACTAATTTCGAGAGGATCACGTGCTTATGATTGCTTGCGGCTGGTCCCGCATTATACATGCTCACGTGGATTTCCCCCGGGTTCCCCGGTTTCCACCCACCATCCGCCATCCAAAAACATCAACTTAAGCTAATTGACTAATACAAATCGGCACCGAAGACGTGCTCCTAGTAAGTAGTTGTTTCTTAAGAGCAATCACTATCTGTTCATTAGCTACTACAGCAGGGGAGTTCTCGAGATCTACCTGAGCTCAAACTCCCCTCTCGCCTTGCAAACGGGAGGGAGCCCCGGGCTTGAGGATCTTATGAGCTCAGGGCTCTCTCCCAGGACAGCATGTCAAACAAGCTTTATAATCAATCATCAGCTAAGTGTGAACTCTTGAAAGGTTCAAGAAACCTTTGAGTACTTTTTTAGAGATTTTAACAGATTTGTGTGTTCAGTTAGGACAATGTTAGCACCCGTCAGCTTTAATTGTGGGAAAAACTGGATAATTTTGAGCTTTTGTCAGCTAATTTCATCTTCCGGGTTTAAAATAATTTTGGGGGGGATCAAAATCGGTGACGTAGCGCAAATCTGCTAGTGGAGTGATGACGCATCGGTTTCTCATTATTATTCATAGCAGGGTTTTCTTATCCTATGAGAAGACCCTGCTTCTTAATTATTCATGAGAGCACGTGCTTTCCGAAGGCAAGGCAGATCTGCCAAACTGTGAAACTCAATCACTGGGTGAGACCACGTTCGCGCACGGCATGCAGTATTTAGCCGTTCATGAAGACTCGTATGCGTTTGTTTCCATCATCCACATTGTTTGTAGCTTGTTTTTCCCCGCGATGCTGTCAGAGCCGATACAGCAATGCTGTTGGTTTGCAGCAAGCATTTTTGGCTGAAGAGCTGAACGAGAATTGGACAATGTGGACTTTGTCTTTATCAGTTGAGTTCGTTACCAATCAGACACATCGCACGGCATGCAGTATTTAGCCGTTCATGAAGAGTCGTATGCGTTTGTTTCCATCATTCACATTGTTTGTAGGTTGTTTTTCCCCGCGATGCTGTCAGGGCCGATACAGCAAAGCTGTTAGTTTGCAGCAAGCATTTTTGGCTGGAGAGCTGAACGAGAATTGGAGAATGGTGGACTTTGTCTTTATCAGTTGAGTTCGTTACCATTCAGACACATCGCCTATATCCGTGCTGCTGTGTTCGCCTATTTTTAAAATTCTCCGGATTACTGGCAGGGCTAATGGTTAGAAAAGATAGGGCAAGAGACCTGCTGCACTGCTATCCACTGTGTCTGCATTCAGACTCAGAGATTCAGGAGGAGAGAAGTCCTCCTCATTTATAGTGTTTACATTATTATGTTTATAATGATTTAACAAATTGCGGTTATGTGTATATGAAATTACAAATAACATATGTAGCAGTGCATTAAATTACTGTTTATTTCTTTGCATCTTAACTTTGTAAACTATAAAATCATGCATCTCCTCATGGTTTGTGTCTCATTTTGTAAGCCAACTGACAACAGTTGTTCACTCCTCTCTTTTTCCCCTGCTCTGCTGGCCACACTCACTCCTCCCTCTGCTTGCAGAGCTCCACGCCCATTATAAAGCATTGTTTGAAAAACTTCTGAGGTAGACTTGAACCGAAAGAGGGGGGTTTCATGGCTCTTTAGGGACAATTAATTTTAAATTATTTTTATTTATTTATTTGTATTTGAATTATTTTATTATTTCTATTATTCAAATACTGTACTTGAATACTGTTAGATTCGGGGAAACGATAAAACACTTTATTTTTGTTGTATCTTTTTCTTGATTGTATTGTAATGTAATGTATATTTATATAGCACATTTATTGTGTATGGCCATACACCCAAAGCGCTTCACAATCATGAGGGGAGTCTCTCCACACCCCCACCAGTGTGTAGCATCCACTTGGATGATGCGACGGCAGCCACAGGACAACGGCGCCAGTGCGCTCACCACACGCCAGCTATTGGTGGAGTGGAGAGACAGTGATAGAGCCAATTCAGTAGATGGGGATTATTAGGAGGCCACGATGGGTAAGTGCAGATTGAGGGACTTTGGCCAGGACACCGGGGTTACACCCCTACTTTTTACGAGAAGTGCCATGGGATTTTTAATGAGCACAGAGAGTCAGGACCTCGGTTTAATGTCTCATCCGAAAGACGGCTCCCACTGACAGTGTAGTGTCCCCTTCACTTTTACTGGGGCATTAGGACTCACACAGACCACAGGTTGAGCGCCCCCTGCTGGCCTCTCTAACACCACTTCCAACAGCAACCTAGTTTTCCCATGTGGTCTCCCATCCAAGTACTAACCAGGCTCAGCCCTGCTTAGCTTCAGGGAGTAACCGGTCTTGGGTATTTATAGATTGTAATGAATGAAGATACTCACAACACATGCAAATACAGAAACACAATGCAATTAGCACAGACCACAATGAAAATGTGTCAGGGGACCCCAAAACGTTTATAGATTGTTTATTAGATTTCATGTAGATTCAAATAGTAAACATTAATTCATCAATTTCTGACTAAACACGTGCATGAAAATACTCACAACACATGCAAATACAGAAATGCACTGCAAATAGCACAGACCACAATGAAAATGTGTCAGGGGACCCCAAAAAGTTTATAGATTGTTTATTAGATTTTATGGAGAGGTAAATAGTAAACATTAATTCATCAATCTCTGACTAAACAAGTGCATGAAAATACTCACAATACTCACAGAAATGCACTGCAAATTGCACAACAAAAATGTGTCTGGGAAATGTATAGATTGTGTATTAGATTTTACGGAGATGCACTCCCACTACAAAATCATTCCAATCAATCTAATATTATAAATTCTTTCCAAATAGAGATAGTAAGTCATCTGGTGAAATTGTGTTCATATCGCAATATATATCGCAAAATAAAAAAATATCACAATGCTAGATTTTTCCAATAACGTGCAGCCCTACCCTGGTGCATTCATGGTGTTTTAAGTCTTCATAGTGGTTTATTAAAACAGCTTTTGTATTGTGTACCTTTCATGATCCAATACATTCCCTATTTTCCTTCTCTTTAGTATTAGAAATTATGTAAAAAAAATAATATAGAGTCAGATTTTGGGGTTGTTGTAATTTGATTGGTTTGAAATAATGCCAATCAAATCACAGTAACAGATCAAAACAAGTCCCACATGCACGACTGAAAGGAATCCGTTTAAAAATATATAAATATATATACAGTGGGGGAAATAAGTATTCAACAAGTCACCATTTTGTCTCAGAAAACATATTTCTAAAGGTGCTGTTGACTTGAAATCTCCACCAGATGTTGATAACAACCAAAGAAATACATATATGCAACAAATCAAATTAGTTTACAGATTAAGTTGTGTAATAAAATGAAATGACACAGTAAAAAAGTATTGAACATATGAAGAAAGGAAGGTGTAGAAAGGCAGTGAAAGCCCAGACAGCATCTAAAATCTCTCAGTAGTTCTTCAGCAACCCTCTGCCCTTCCTCATTGGGGATATTAATTCCTCATAAATGAATATTAACTGCTTCAGTCCAACATCTACATGAGCAGGATGATGAAGATGAAACCAGGGTTGATATTTCAGCAAGACAATGATCCAAAACACAGCCAAGGAAACTCTCAAATGCTTTCAGAAAAAGAAAGTCAAGCTGTGGAATGGCCCAGCCAATCTCCTGGATTGAATCCAATAGAAAATACAAATTTAAGATCAGATTTAATAGACGAGACCCACAGAACCATCAAATTTTTTACACTCTGTTGAAGTCTGTGAGAAACTCCCACCTGAGCAATGCATGTGACTTCATTCTCCATATAAAAATCATCTTTAAGCTGCCATATTTCTTTTTTTACGTGCATGCATGCTTTTTATTTGTTAAATAAAATGTATTTTTAATAGTTCTACAGTATCTTTAATTTTCAAATAATAACAAATAAATCTTATTCACATTAGCAACACCATCTCCTCTCTCTCTGCTTTCCTATGTGTCGACAATGATGTCATACACATTGAACTCAAACAGGTATTGCCTATTACAGCATGTTCTCCAAATGTCTGTGAATTAGCCCCAGATTGCGCTCTCTTTACACACACATACACACACATTCACACCCAGCTCCTCCCATCTATCAGCTGGAATCAGGCAGAGAGAGCTGTGTGAAGCTGGCAGCTCCTGACAGGTAGTCACCTTGCAGGTCTCGCTGCTTGTGTCATGAATAAACATGGCTGCTAGTGGCGAAGCGCTTGGAAAAGCACGCTGGCTCCGGTAATGGCCTCTCAAGCCGCAAGAGCGAGAGCCGCCGCTCCACTGCTATTACGGCTCGCGCCAAAGAGCCCTGACTTAGAAACATCCACGCCGGCGATGTTTATTAAAGCCCCGACGCACGCAAATACACAAGCAAACACATGGACTGCGGCCCGAGGTGGAGGGTCTCTATTTTCTGCCTGTCATCAAACTGTTGCGCTCTCTTTAGCGTGCATGAAAGAGCAAACAGCACTTCTGGAGCTGTTATTAGATTAGCATATGACATACACTAGACCAACAGTAAACAGGTGGAGTGGATGATGCATTTAATTTGATGAAAACGATGAATAGAAGCTGTACTGTCTGGCGTTTTGGATGTAATGTAGATGTAAAAGGAGTTTCAGTGTGTGGCAGTTTTGTCTTTCGAAAGGAAGAATTGATTCTGAACTGTTTGAAATTTGCAGAATGCTAGTCTTTGGTCTTTATTGGCTGTCGACGAACAGCATGTGGTTATCTGAGGCCAGTTTGGTTTGTTTTTCTGACGTGTAGGGTTGAGTATTGAGTTCGATACTTTTTTGGCACCAAACTAATTGCCTCGATAGTATCGAGTATCGAAAAATGTGATTTGGTACCAAGTTTTGATAACTATAGTAGATAAATCTACATGTATGTTTGGGGTGATGTAATTGTCTGCCAGTCTCCGTTAGTAAATCACTATGTAAACAGGCGAAGTGGGTCCGCAATGAGGTTTGGCAGATCAGCTTTCGGAATGAGGTGGACGCAGCGGGTCACTCGTTTTTTATTATCCAAATAAAAACTACTAAATATTGCATAAACAGCTGCGTTTCGCATCAAAATAAACACAGAGGCCTCTTGTTTATCACTTTTTAAATGTTTACAGAGCAATACTCTTGAATTAAAACAAGTTACGAAGCATTCAAGAAAGTTTATCCAAGTAGCGAAAGTATTAGGCATTGTCGAGTATCGAAAAAGGTCTTGTGATTTGGTACCAAGTTTTGATACCTAAAGTAGATAAATCCAGTTAGTTATGGCTGGGAAATATGACAAAAATCTCATATCACGATATAAGTCTATACCCAGCAAACAATTTTGTGTTTCATCTAAATGTAGACAGCTTGGCTAAAACAAGGGTAAACTTAAGCTGTCAGTGAAAATCAAATAGACATCTAAGAATAGGCCAAAACTAGACTAGTCGTCAAATAGACAGATTAGACAGACTTTATATGTGTAGTCATTCATTTCTGTTTATTTGATGATTAGTCTAGTTTTGGCCTAAACTTAGACGTCTATTAGATTTTTACTGACAGCCCAAATTTAGGATTGTTTTAGCCAAGACAACCATGTTTAGACGTCTATTAGACATCTTTTAAAAACAAAAAATGCTTGCTGGGTACCCTATAAACTATCACAATATAGTACCATTTCTATAAATTCAATCATTTTATTTAAAATCAGTTTATATATAACAGTCAGTATTTATTTATTTATATTAATCATATGTAAAGACTATTTGTTTTTTTCTTTTTAAAGTATACACAGTTTTGTGTTTTATTTTAGTTTATTGTTTTATTTGAACTTATTTAGAGTGATTTATTGTTTGGTTACATTTTGTTTCTTTGTGTTTTTAAGAGTTAAAAAACCTACAAATTGAAAAAAAGAGATGTGTCATGTAATCTTGTTGAAACTAATTTTATAAACTCGATATACAATAAAGTATCGTTCAAGAACCAATTCAAATTCAAAGTATCGCTATCTGAATTAATATCAAACTTTTTTGAATGATAACCAGACGTGTTGAGAAAAAAAAATTCTGTGCACTTTACTTGCACTTGCAAAGGATGAGAATTACTAATATGGTAAAATTAGAACAATTTAATAAGCAACAAAACTATTTTGCACAAACTTTGTGCGAATTCATATGATTTCATATGTTTGAAAAAGTATGATTCTTTATGAGGAGGCGTGCCCCTCAAACCACACCCCTAAACCCAAATGTCATTGGGGGATTAGTAAATCGTACTAAAATGCTTGAATGAGATCAAAAAGTCCATATGAATTAGCCAAGAAATCAAAAAAAATATTATGAATTGCTGTAACCTACACTGTAAAAAATTCTGAGTTCCACACAATCAATTTGTGTTGGGAAAACATGAAGGAATTATGTTAACTTAATTAAGTTAAATAGTTAACTTAGTAACTACAAATGTAAGTGGATTGGACATAAATCAGTTAAGTTGTCCCCCCAAAAACCTCAAGAATTGTGTTGTTTCAGCTCTTTTTAATTAAGTAGTTTGAACAAACAGCAGAATAATTGTTTTGAGTGTATGCCATCCTCACTGTTTGTGTCACTGTTTATAAGTCTTGAAATTTAGATGACTGTTTGGTTTCCAACACATGTCACAATCGATTAGCCATTCTCTAACCAATCAGTGTAGAGTATCATTTGTGCTTATCGTAGGTGCTGCAGCCTAAGAAAATGAGCAAGATTACATTTGTGTACATCACAATAATTGTGAAAATTGACCAGAAATTTATGATGTTTAATATACAGTTGAAGTCAGAATTATTAGCCCCCCTGTTTAATTTTTCCCCTAATTTCTGTTTAACGGAGAGAAGATTTCTTCAACACATTTCTAAACATAATAGTTTTAATAACTCATTTCTAATAACTGATTTATTTTATCTTTGTTATGATGACAGTAAATAATATTTGACTAGATATTTTTCAAGACACTTCTATACAGCTTAAAGTGACATTTAAAGGCTTCACTAGGTTAATTAGATTAACTAGGCAGGTTAGGGTAATTAGGCAAGTTATTGTATAATGATGGTTTGTTCTGTAGACTATCGAAAAAAAATTGCTTAAAGGGGCTAATAATTTTTACCTTAAAATGGCTTTTAAAAAATTAAAACTGCTTTTATTTTAGCTGAAAAAAAAACAAATAAGACTTTCTCGAGAAGAAAAAAACATTATCAGACATACTGTAAAAATTTCCTTGCTCTGTTAAACATCATTTGGGAAATATTTAAAAAAGAAAAAAAAAAAATCAAAGGGGGCTAATAATTCTGACTTCAACTGTAAATCAAACTCAGATTCTTGTATTACTGATTGTTTTCATAAGACCTCAATGTATGATCAGAAGCTACAGTTTGGGTGTTACTTTAGCTTGACCTGTATACCGTATGTGCTTTATTTTTGAACTTGCAATTATATTAATGATCAAGAACCACAGTCTCAGCTCAAAACCTTTTTATTTGTGTTACACTAGAGATGAAATCTCGCAAACATTTTAGTCGCGTAAATTAACATCTCACACCATGTTTTGCTATTTTAATTTACAGCAGTTTTGTATTTTACTATAGTATTTTGGTATAAGGGGTGGCACAGTGGCTCAGTGGGTAGCACTGTCACTTCAATCAAGAAGGTCGCTGGTTTGAGTCTAGGCTGGGCCAGTTGGCATTTCTGTGTGGAGTTTGCTTGTTCTCCCCATATTCACGTGGGTTTCCTCCGGTTTCTCCCACAGTCCAAAGACATGTGCTATAGGTGAATTGGGTAAACAAAATTGGACGTAGTGTATGAAATCTGGACTTCACTAGAACTTCTATGTTAAGCTGCTTTGACACGATCTGCATTGTGAAAGCGCTAAAGAAATAAACATAAATTGAATTGAATTCAAATCATTCTTATTATTAAGAAAAGAGAATAATTAAACAGGACAAACATTTTCTAATACTTTAAATGAAATCTTGTCTAAGAAAAAGGTTTTATCAGTTCCTCCAGAGACCTCCCATGTGGCTGAACACCATGTGACTAATATCGTCCGATTGGCGGCTGATTAATCTCTTTTTTTCCCCCTGAAGTCTGCCTCTTTTCTTCAGTCCATATGATGTTCCGTCCCAAATGAAAGCATGATTAATCCACGTATCTGCGCTGATAGGCCGCACTAATGGATACGGCCATTAGGGAGTCTGTGAACAGCCTGACAAGGTAACTCATTTGCTGCGGGTAAAAAAAAAATAATAAAAAATAAGTGGTTTGATTTCGACCCACCTCACAACGATGACACATTTGGACTTCTCTAAAGTTGCTCCCGCACTTTCATCATCATAATGAGACGATTTCTAACTTTTAATTAGAGCTCAGAGCACCTCAAATACTGTAGGCCTCGGAGAACGTCTTCGCTCACGATCCCGAGCGCTAGATTGGTTCGCTTGTAGCCTCGGGACAGAACCGGGCGGATGATTAACTGAAAAATACTTTCGCTGCTCGGATAAACTTTCTGGAATGATCCGTAACTTGTTTTAATTTATCAGTATTGCTCTGGAGACCCTTAAAAAGCAATAAACAAGAGGCCTCTGTGTTTATTTTGATGCAAAACGTGGTGGTGTTTATGCAATATTTAGTAGCTTTTTATTTGGAGAACAAAAAACGAGTGACCCGCTGCGTCCACCTCATTCCGAAAGCTGATTTGCCAAACCTCTGTCTTATTGCAGGCCCACTTCGCCTGTTTACATAGTGATTTACTGACTGAGATTGACAGATAATTACATCACCCCCAAACAGTCGTGCGGACGCAAAAGCAAAAGCAAACAGCCAGTGCATGAAAAAAAATAATATTTTGACATAGCTGACTGCATTCAACATCTCATATACATCAATTCCTGCTGTCAGGGTGGGGATAATTTACTTTTTTTCTAGTCTGCGGCAGAAATTGCACTGACAATATTTTGCATACTCTTAAAGCCCCCTTTTTTTTACCTCTATATTACTTTCCACTGTTCGGTAAAAGAATGTTAACACGCTTTCCTGCAATTCCACATCCACAGAGACCTCTGAGAGGAACATTTGTTTAGAGACTATAAAATACATCTATGAAATACATGATTGAATTGGAAAAATGTAAAACAATATAACTTATACCAAAATACTAGAGTGAAGGGCATCTGCTGCGTAAAAACGTGCTGGATAAGTTGGCGGTTCATTCTGCTGTGGCGATCCCAGATTAATAAAGGGACTAAGCCAAAAAGAAAATGAATGAATGAAAAATACTATAGTAAAATCGAAAACTGCTGTAAAATAAAAGAGTAAAAAATTGTGTAAAATAAAAAAAATGCTTAGCATTCATTCATTTTCCTTCGGCTTAGTCCCTTATTTATCAGGTTTACGCAGCGGATGCCCTTCCAGCTGCAACCCAGTACTGGGAAACACCTATACACTCTTGTACTCATACACTTTGAGTTTGCATGTTCTCCCCGTGTTGGCGTGGGTTTCCTCCTGGTGCTCCGGTTTCCTCTACAGTCCAAAGACATGTGCTATAGGTGAATTGGGAATAGTTGTCCATAGTGTATGTGTGTGAATAAGAATGTATGGGTGTTTCCCAGTGATGGGTTGCAGCTGAAAGGGCATCCTCTGCATAAAACATAACATACATTCTCGCACTCATACACTTTTTAATAATTGATTATGATTAATTAAATAGGGGACAGTACAGTGGTTTAGTGGTTGGCACTGTCACCTCACAGCAAGAAGGTTGCTCATTTGGATCCCGGCTGGACCAGTTGGCATTTTTGTGAGGAGTTTGCATGTTCTCTTCATGTTGGTGTGGGTTTCCTCCGGGTGCTCCGGTTTGCTAAATTGGCCATAGTGTGTGTGTGTGTGTGTGTGTGTGTGTGTGTGTGTGTGTGTGTGTGTGTGTGTGTGTGTGTGTGTGTGTGAGAGAGAGTGTATGGGTGTTTCCCAGTGCTGGGTTGCGGCTGGAAGGGAATTCGCTGTGTAAAACATATGCTGGAATAGTTGGCGGTTCATTCCGCTGTGGCAACCCCTGACAAATCAGGGACTAAGCTAAATGAAAATGAATGAATAATTAAATAGATGACCAGCCTTACATTCATTGTCCTCACAAACATATTATTTAATATTATATATTAAAGACGTAAAAAAATTATTGCTTTTATTAATAAATCAGTATCATTCAACCAAGGTATTTTTAGTTTTTTTATTTATTTATGCAGTATACAAGTTCTGTTGCAAACTTTGTTTAATAAAAGTTTCTGATTTAAAATGTATTAATATTAATGTTTATTGTAAGTATAATACTACTACTACTACTACTACTACTACTAATAATAATAATACTTACAATAAATATTAATAATAATAATAACAACAACAACAACAACAATAATAATAATAATAATAATAACAATACTTACAATAAATAATAATAATAATAATAATAATAATAATAATAGCAACATTCATCAGAAATCAATATCAATCATATAGTATTTATGTGCAAGTATTAATAATGCAACTTGACAATGATCAGATCAGTTTTTTGTTTAATATTTTTGGTGATTATTTTTTTAAAGATAATTTAATGAATAGAAAGTTTATGTTATAATTTTTTTATAATGTTATATAATATGAAATAAGAATTAAAATGTTTCATAGTAATAAAACCTTTTTAGCACAAAATCAGCATATTAGAATATCAGATAAATTACCTTAATCATCATGTAAGAGAAAACAGCCTTTCTATAACAATAATAAATAATATTATAATATAAAGTGTAATTATATTTCATATTAGTACCTTTCTTACTATATTTGTCAAAGAAATACAACTAAATTACTTTTAAATTATCGGAATCATTCCAAACTGTTGAACGATTATTATTATTATTATTATTATTATTATTATTATTATTATTATTATATTATTATTATTATTATTATTATTATTATTATTATTATTATTATTATTATTATTATTATTATTATTATTAATAATAATAATAATAATAATAATAATAATAATAATAATGCTTACTAATAATAATATTAACAAATAATAATAATAACAACAATAACAACAATAATAATGATGCTTAATAATGCTAATTATTATTATTATTATTATTATTATTATTATTATTATTATTATTATTAATAATAATAATAATAATAATAATAATAATAATGATGCTTAATAATGTATATTATTATTAATAATAATAGCAATAATAATAATACAAATTTAATGATTTTATTTATTATTATTATTATTATTATTTTTATTATTATTAAAAAGCAATATCACTCTATATACTGTACACATTTTCTTGTATACCTTATTTATGAAAATAATATATTAAACAGACAAAAACAACTACAAAAAACAACAGTAACAACAAAATAGTTTTTCGTTGTAAATTCAGATTTTCTTAATATATTTTGGGCTTCTATATTTTCTGATTAATTAATTTATTTATAATATAATAATATATAATTAAATTCAAATTATTCAAACGTTTATTATTTTTTAAGGTATACAAAAAATACATAAATAAATACAATAAATTGAGAGGGAAAAAAAAAGAGTGGTTTGAGGGTTTTTAAAGCTAAAAGATATAACCCAGAGACAGCCTTATTTCATATTTCACCGGGGGAGTTGAGTGAAAGTTTTCTTCAACTTTTTTTTTTTAGCCTGTATTTTTAGGCAAATGTTTTTGTGCGCTTTTGTTATTGTTCCGCATATGTTCAGTCTCTTATGGATCTGGGATTGAAAGGCAAAGGCAGGAACAGTATCTATAGAAAAGATGAGTCTGTGAGAGCATTTTTTCTGATTGCTTTGTGTCCTGTCTGAACCCTGTCATTGTGGAATAGTGCAGATATGGGCTGTTTATATTGGCCCTCCGTCCTCTCACACGTCTCTGTCTGCCACTTTCTCCCCATCTTTGAAAATTTCAGGCAATTTTCTTTACATTGTGGCCTCTACCTTTCACATCGCTCTATCCATTACGCCTATCTTTTATCTTATTTCAATGAAACAGTGCTATTTTGTCCAGGGTTGGAAACTTTATGGGGGGATTTCATGGGGAAAGTTATATAGGGACATGAAAAAAAGTGTGTGTGTAGCTGTGTGTGATCCATCAGAAATCAATATTATCATTTATTATTTGTGTGCAATTATTAATAATGGAACTTGACAATGATCTGGTCAGTTTTTTGCTTCTTAATATTTTGGTGGAAACTGATTATTTTTTTCAAGATTATTTGATGAATAGAACATTTATATTATTATTATTATTTTATAATAATTTTATATATTGTTAGATTATATTTACTATTATAATTGTATTACTATATACACTCGTGGAATAGATTCAACAGGTACTAGAAATATTCCTCAGAGATTTTGGTCCATATTGACATGATAGCACCACACAGTTGCTGCAGATTTGTCGGCTGCACGTCCATGATGTGAATCTCCCGTTCCACCACATCCCAAAGGAGCTCTATTGGATTGAGATCTGGTGACCATTTGTGTACAGTGAACTCATTGTCATGTTCAAAAAACCAGTCTGAGATGATTCACGCTTTATGACATGGCGCGTTATCCTGCTGGAAGTAGCCATCAGAAGATGGGTACACTGTGGTCATAAAGGGATGGACATGGTCAGCAACAATACTCATGGAGGCTGTGGTGTTGACACGATGCTCAATTGGTACTAACGGGCCCAAAGTGTGCTAAGAAAATATCCCCCACACCATTACACCACCACCACCATCCTGAACCGCTGATACAAGGCAGGATGGATCCATGCTTTCATGTTGTTGATGCCAAATTCTGACCCTACCATCCAAATGTTGCAGCAGAAATTGAGACTCATCAGAACAGGCAATGTTTTTCTAATCTTCTATTGTCCAATTTTGGTGAGCCTGTGCGATTGTAGCCTCACTTTCCTGTTCTTAGCTGACCGGAGTGGCACCCGGTGTGGTCTTCTGCTGCTGTAGCCCATCTGCCTCAAGGTTGGATGTGTTGTGCGTTCAGAGATGCTCTTCTGCATACCTCAGTTGTAACGAGTGGTTATTTAAGGTACTGTTGCCTTTCTGTCAGCTCGAACCAGTCTGGCCATTTTCCTCTGACCTCTGGCATCAACAAGGCATTTGCGCCCACAGAATTGCCTCTTACTGGTGGTTCGTGAAAATCCCAGTAGATCAGCAGTTTCTGAAATACTCAGACCAGCCTGTCTGGCACCAACAACCATGCTCAAAGTCACTTAAATCACCTTTCTTCCCCATTCTGTTTGAACTGCAGTAGATCATCTTGACCATGTCTACATGCCCAAATGAGTTGCTGCTGTATAATTGGCTGATT
Source organism: Danio kyathit (assembly GCA_903798195.1). Classification (NCBI taxonomy): domain Eukaryota; kingdom Metazoa; phylum Chordata; class Actinopteri; order Cypriniformes; family Danionidae; genus Danio; species Danio kyathit. Next base: position 12,311,627 of record LR812535.1, read on the forward strand.
ACAAATTTGCATTAACAAGCAGTTGGACCTAATAAAGTGGCTTGTAAGTGTATATATATATATATATATATATATATATATATATATATATATAGTAATAAAATAAGAATGAAAATATTTCAAAATAATTTCATAATAATAAAACATTTTTAGCACTAAATCATCATATTAGAATATTAGATTAATTATTTTAATCATCATGTGGGAGAAAAACTGCTTTTCTATAACAAGAATAAATATTATTTTTAAATATATTAAGCATAACTCTAAAATGTAATTATATTTCATATTAGTACTGTTATTACTACATTTGTCAAATAAATCAACAAAATTATTTTTTAAATTATCTGAATTTATTCCAAACTGTTGAACAATAGTGTATATAATACATACTTGTATTTAATTTGTTTATAATTTGGTAAACAAAAAAACAAAAAAACTAGTAAGTAATTTATAGCTTAATTTACACCGTTCAACATTTAGATTAAAAATACTTTCAATTGAATTAATTGTTTATCTTAATTTTGATGAGATTAATTGTCTTGATGCAGTGATAATACTGTAGAACAGACTGCTGCTTCATTCACCTGCACTAAAAATCAATCTTGGCCTCGGTTTTAAGGACTGACATCTGTCTGCTGGATTGATCCAGGGAGTTGATGTTTGTCAGCGGCGCAGCATTTGGATTGTTTGTTGCCGTTTCTTTTCCTGACAGGTCTAAATATAGAAATCATATTCTCAGCAGGGGCTAATTTGAGTTCTTAATCGTGTTCAGACCCAGTGGATTTGGCTTTTCAGCAGGCCACCTGTCTAACACATTAGAAGAGTTTTTTCCCTCCTTTTTTCAGGGCAGATGGAGAGAGGAAGTCTGTCCTTGTCTTAAATATTCCATCAAGCCATGCAGATCAAACTAGCACCAGCTGTAAACACATCCAGGTGAAAATCTCTGTTTGTGTGAGTAACATAGTTTTGCGGACATTCAGATTTACATGCGACAGTTATTCTGATAATTCTGAAACTCTGAAAGTCCATTCTGACGTAGTGATGAACATATACATTCATATGCAGTAGTATTAAAGGTACCGAATGTCCTTTTTTACCACTAGAGGGAGTGTGTTCACAACAAACAAAGGTGTAGTTTTATGACTGTGTACAGTGCATCCGGAAAGTATTCACAGTCCTTCACTTTTTCCACATTTTTTTATGTTACAACCTTATTCCAAAATGGATTAAATGTATTTATTTCCTTAAAATTCTACACACAATACCCCATAATGACAATGTGAACAAAGATTTTTTTAAAAGCCTTCGCTCAGTGCTTTGTTGATGCACCTTTGGCAGCAATTACAGCCTCAAGTCTTTTTGAATATGATGCCACAAGCTTGGCACACCTGTCTTTGGGAATTTTTGCCCATTCCTCTTTCCAGTACCTCTCAAGCTCTATTAGCTTGGATGGGAAGTGACGGTGTACAGCCATTTTCAGATCTCTCCAGATATGTTCAATAGGATATAGGTCTGGGCTCTGGCTGGGCCACTCAAGGACATTCACCGAGTTGTTGTGAAGCCAATCCATTGATATTTTGGCGGTGTGCTTTGGGTCATTGTCCTGCTGGTAGATAATCCGTCACCCCAGTCTGAGGTCAAGAGCACTCTGAAGCATGTTTTCATTCAGGATGTCTCTGTACATTGCTGCATTCATTTTTCCCTCTGTCCTGACTAGTCTTCCAGTTCCTGCTGCTGAAAAACATCCCCACAGCATGATGCTGCCACCACCATGCTTCACTGTAGGGATGGTATTACCCTGGTGATGAGCGGTGCCTGGTTTTCTCCATATGTAACGCCTGGCATTCACTCCAAACAGTTCAATTTTAGTCTCATCAGACCAGAGAATTTTGTTTCTTATAGTTTGAGAGTCCTTCAGATGCCTTTTGGCAAATTCCAGGCGGGTAGTGGCTTCCGTCTGTCCACTCTACCATACAGGCCTGATTGGTGGACTGCTGCACAGATGGTTGTCCTTCTGTAAGGTTCTCACTATGAATACTTTCTGGATGCACTGTAAATGAGTGTGGAATCACAGGAGTTGTGGCCTTCAGTACATCCTATAGCATCCAACTTGATTTGTAACATGGACTGGTGTTTGTATCGATAATTTTATCGGGTGGGAAGGAGGGTTATGTGAGTGGAAATGACAGCTATATCACAAATGCATGCAACAACAAACTAAAACTAAATGGTAAAATCTCACCATAATAGAATGTTAATAAAGATGGATGCCGCATCTGCCACAGTGTTTTCTATATGTTGCTAAGCAATGCAAACAGATGCTGGTGCCAGTGTTCATACCTGGATGTACAAGATATCCATATATATATATATCACAGTATTTACACTACCGGTCAAAAGTTTGGGGTAATTTTTTTTCATGTTTTTTTTCCAGTCATTATTGATTTTATTATTATTTATAATAATAATTCATTCATTAATTTTCTTTTCGACTTGGACCCTTCATTAATCTGGGGTCTCCACATTGGAATGAACCGCCAACTTGTCCAGCATATGTTTTACGCAGCGGATGCCCTTCCAGCTGCAATGCATCACTGGGAAAAATAATAATAATAATAATGAAGCTTGGCGTAATGAAGCTGAATATTCATCTTTAAAATCACTGGAATAAATTATAAAATTAAATGATAAACTACTTTTGAACAGTTATTTTTATAGTGAAATAACATTTCACAATTTTACAATTTGTACTGTATTTTTGATGAAATAAATGCAGCCTTGGTGAGCAGGAAAAGCTTATTTTAAAACATTTAAAAATCAGACTGACCCCAAACTTTTGACCGGTAGTGTATATCAATCACAAATGCTGTTCAATGAGAGATTTTTTTTTTTAATCATAATAGTTTTGTCTATATTATACTATATTATTATTTTGCAAGATACTTGTCACTAAAAGATGCTGACAACGAGTTTGGGATCCACATGCAGTTTATTAAAGAGTACACTGGAAATGTGAGTCAACACAGAGACTTAGAGAGATTCTTTGTTTCAACTTAAGATGTTGAGTTTTAGTTTAATATATTATGAAACTCTCTAAGTTGAGTAGACTCACATTTTCAAGGCAGCTGGTGAACTTGAGTTTGTAAGTTTAACCAAGTGAAACGTTTTACAGTGTATGGTCAAGAACAGGGACAAACAGGAGCATATAGGTAACCCAAAGCGTAGTCAGAAACAGGCGAATGGTCAGGACAGGCTTAGAAATGCTACACAAGGTAAACTTGGCTCAGTAACGTGTGTGTGTGTGTGTGTGTGTGAGAGAGGTGAATACAAAGTTCAGGCAATCAGTTCATGATGAGTTACTAGCTGTGTGTGTAATGAGGGGGAATCAGGAACTGGCGTTTGTGAGGTGCATGATGGTATTTGTAGTCCAGTTCAGTGACGGATGTGTAGATCTCCAGCAATCTGCAAGTATCAGATCGCTTGTGATCATGTAAAGACTTAGCTTTAAGTTATTTAACTTAACTAGGCAAGTTAGTATAATTAGGCAACAATTATTACCATTTATATAAATAATATAAATACACACAAAATACATGATTTTTAAATACAACAAAAACATTTGACATTTTTCTGAATTATTCCAAACGGCTGAACAATAGTGTATATAATACTTACTCCCAGAGCCATTTATATTGAAGTTGATATTTAGCCACACCATGTTGGTGTTTCATAACGTCTAGTTTTTACCAGGTGGGTCGTTAGCCCAATGCTCAACCCCCAACCTGGAGAACCAGGACTAGTGTATATAATACATACTAATATTTATTTTGTTTGTAATTTGGTCAAAATATCATCAAAAAAATCAATAATTTACACCATTCAACATTTAAAGGGTGGCTAATAATATTGAACTTCGCAGTTTTTTACAAGTATATCATTTTTTTTCAGACAAAAAAAAAGAAAGATTTTCTTGCTCTGTTATTCATTGCTTATTTAAAATAAAATAAAAATGTTACATTAGGGCTGATAATGTCGTCTTCAACTGTACATGCATCTGCCAAACCAGCATGTGTCTGTGGTCTGTTGATCTTGTGTTTTCTTAATCACTCGTGCTGCTCTTTAAAAACCAATAGCTTAATTACTGCGCTCCGTATCAGATTATAAGCTGTCGTTAGAGGCTCATGAAGTCGCTTCCTTCCAGTGAAGCTGGAGACTAATGAACAGCATGAAGAAGAAGAAGAGAAAAAGAGTTTGTGTGTGTGTGTGTGTGTGTGTGTGTGTGTGTGTGTGTGTGTGTGTGTGTGTGTGTGTGTGTGTGTGTGTGTGTGTGTGTGTCTCAGATTGAAGGACAGATGGCAGATGATCCTGGAAAATGCAAGCTTTCTCCACTTCAGCACAGAGGCTTGATGTGTTTGTGCTCACGCCGCACCTGAATTAAACCTACGTGACGCATTTCAGGCTCTGGATTATTACAGTCATGCTAGTATATTAGTTTAGTTAATGTTGTGTGGTCAGGTTTGCCAAGAAAACTTCTACTTTCTGTGAAAAGAAAGGGTTTTTTGAAATGTATTTAACTTTTTTATTTTGTGAAACAAACTTAGTTTTTTTTTTTATCTGCAACTAAAGTTCAGGTTTTTTATTTTAAGAAGCGCCATATACAATATTCTAGATACAAAAATATACAGTTTAGTATTATTTATATTGTTTGGTAGTTTTGTTTTTTATTTTTTAATGTTTACAATTGTTTATTTTGTATTATTTCTATTTTTTATTTTATATAACCTTTATATATATATATATATATTTTTTTTTTTATATGGCATTTCTGTGTGGAGTTGTTGGCGTGTGTTACCTCCAGGTGCTCCGGTTTCCCCCACAGTCCAAAGACATGCGCTATAGGTGAACTGAGTAAACTAAATTGGCCGTAGTGCATGAGTGTGTGAGTGAATATGAGAGTATACCCAATAGTGGGTTGCAGCTGAAGAGCCTCCGCTGTGTTAAACATATGCTGGATAAATTGGCGGTTCATTCCACTGTGGCGACCCCAGATGAATAAAGGGACTAAACTGAAGAAAAATGAATGAACGTATGAATAAATAACCAGTATTATATATTGTAAAATAAACAAGTTTTTTTCCACTTTATAAAAAGTCTTACTAAAGACATACAGTAACAGTTTAGTGTTGTGTGTTTGTGTGTGTGTGTGTGTGTGTGTATACAGTTGAAGTCAGAATTATTTGTCCCCCTGAATTATTACCCCAGTTTATTTTTTCCCCAATTTCTGTTTAACAGAGAGAAGCTTTCTTCAACACATTTCTAAACATAATAGTTTTAATAACTCATTTATATTAGCTGATTTATTTTATCTTTGCCATGATGACAGTAAATAATATTTGACTGAATATTTTTCAAGACACTTCTAGACAGCTTAAAGTGACATTTATAGGCTTATCTAGGTTAATTAGGTTAACTAGGCAGGTTAGGGTAATTAGGCAAGTTATTGTATAACAATGGTTTGTTCTGTAGACTATCGAAAAAATATATAGCTTAAAGGGGCTAATAATATTGACCTTAACATGGTTTTTAAAAAATTTTAAACTGCTTTTATAGCTGAAATAAAACAAATAAGACTTTCTCCAGTAGAAAAATATTATCAGGCATACTGTGAAAATTTCCTTGCTCTGTTAAACATCATTTGGGAAATATTTAAAAAAGAAAAAAAATTCAATGGGAGTCTAATAATTCTGACTTCAACTGTATATTATAAAAATATAAAAACTATTAAATGAAAAAAATATATATTATATTCACTCCTATATTCAAGAATTATATATATAAAATTCATTCTTGTGAAGTTGTAATTTTTTACAAATATTTTCCAAGTGTTGTTAAACAGAGCAAGGACATTGTCAAAGTATTTACTATATGATTTTTTCTTTGAGAGAAAGTCTTATTGTTTGTAATAAGAGCATTTTTAATGTAACAATAACTTTAACTTTTATGTAACTTAATGTAACAATAACAATCATTTTTAGCCCTATTAAGTTTTTTTCCCGATTGCTACAAAATTGCAAATACAATTATAATATCTATTACTCTACTGTATATTATTATTTCATATACATTATTGTTTTTTAATATCTTTTTCATTTATAGTTTTTATATTTATAATTTAATATTTTATAATATTCTAATATTTATTCTAATATTTATATATATATATATTATTAATACTATTTAAAAAAAAATATTTTTTAAATAATATTTTATTTTCAGTTGTTTAGTGTTAAGTGTTTTCATTATTATAATTATATTATTATTTTCGTTCAATAGAAGTGTGGTTTATTTATAAGCTAATTTCGAGAGGATCATGTGCTTATGATTGAACACAGCTGGTAACGCATTAACTCTGCATATTGCGCCTATCAGATGAACACTGACACACTATAAATTACCAGAGCTTTTTGCTCCAGTCATCTTCGTTTGAAGAATCCCCCCTTCCACCCCTACTCCTCCCTTTCTCCGATAGGGCGGCAGGGTGGCCAGTGGGTAGCACTGTTGCCTCACAGCAAGAACACCGCTGGTCCGTTCCTCTCCGGGCCAGTTGGCGTTTCTGTGCGGAGTTTGCATGTCCTCCCCGTGTTCGCGTGGGTTTTCCCCGGGTTCTCCGGTTTCCTCCCACCGTTCAAGACAGGCACCATAGTTTAATTGACTAATCAAAATAGGATTCTAAGACAACTCTTAGTCAGTTATCCCAGCAGTTCACAGTAGGGGAGTTCTCGAGACCACCTGAGCTCAAACTCTCCTCTCGCCCTCCAAACGGGAGAGAGCCCCGAGCTCAAGGATATTCTGAGCTCAGGGCTCTCTCCCGGGACAGCATGCCAAACACGCTTTATTACCAATCATCAGCTAAGTGTGAACTCTTGAAATGTATTTTTGAACCGATTTAGTTAACAACTCAATGTGATCTAAAATGTTTTTCATTAAACTCTTCCAAACCACTTAATCCTGCCATCTGTAGTCTCAATACAGTACACTATACTCCGGCATCTGCATTTATTCTCATTTCCCTAATATTCTCCCTCACGGATCTCTCTAAGATCTCCATTCTTCAGTCTCACGAGAGTCCTCTGGTCCTTCTGAATCAATCTGAATTTACCTTTTGTCATCTGTATAACCATCCACAATGCTGTTGTGGAGTAAAAATGGATAAACAGTTAAAAATCTAAGTTATTTGCCCTCCTCTGAAGGTTTTCTTTTTTATATATTTCCCAAATTATGTTTAACAGAGCAAGGAATTTTTCACAGTATTTCCTAT
>LR812535.1:12323947-12328947 GCA_903798195.1 Danio kyathit
ATAGACGCTGTTTCCCAAGCGGATTCTGTACGTACGGGATTTGATGCTGAGCTCAAGTGGACACTGGGTTTTGGGTGCGTGTTTGAACAGACATATACACATAATAATAATAATAATAATAATAATAATAATAATAATAATAATAATAATAATGGCTGTTTATTCCGCTGTGGCGACCCAAGATTAATAAATGGACTAAGCCGAAAAGAAAATGAATGAATGAATAATATAATAATAATAACAACAACATCTAGACATGTCGATCTTGTTGGGTTTTCTTTTAAACACAATAAATTTTGTCCTAAATGAGCATAAACAGTTAGGAAAACAGTCAAATAGTTTCAATATAGATCTGTGCTGTTTTAAAGTGACAGCTCTGTTATTTAATGTAATCAAACCAAAAAATAAAATAAAAAAAATCGCTGCTCTTTAATCAGAATGTTTAAATTATACAGTGAAGAAAAGATGAGAGTTGATAACTTGATTCTATTTCTTTATAAAAGCTAATAGTTTTAATGAGCTGAACTGTTTGCTAATTTATTTGCAGCTTTTTCTAATGTATACTAATTATTATATCCTTGAAAACAGCTCCAGATTAACATATTTATTTTTAATTGTTTTTTTTTTTTTTTTTTTTTTGGGGGGGGGGGGGGTGTATGGGGGTTTATCCCTTATTTTCACATCCAAATGTTGACAGGTATGATATGGACACATAGTGGAGCAAAGCCACACCACATGCAACTAGATCTTCCGTAGTTAAGTGAATTTCATAATAAGTGTGCAACACCTTCACGCTAGAAAGCATGTTTTATGCGGGAATGTAACTGATATGATATGCAGCAACGGCTCCTTTAAATACGAGATCAATGTGTAGCGAATTTTGACGCTCTTGCCGCCGGAGCTCAAGGCAGACAGCATTGTGGCCAGAGCGACCTTTGACGCTCTCGCTGCTTTCGGTGTGAACGTACAGTAACACTAAGGCCGAATTTACACTGCAGATCTTGATGATCAATTTCGATTTTGTAACTGTAACTGATTATTTTGATGACCAGCCTACATCATCTTTTAAAAGTGACTCATATCTAATTGTCTGCATTTACATGGCACACGACAAAGACCCAATAACCAGGAAAAAAAGAGTGGCCGTTGACTGACAGCTGATAATAAAAGAGCGCTCTTTTCTTAATTCCTGTATTTAATGTGTTCACAGGGTTTCATTTTTGTATTATTCTTTTGGATTTTACTGTAGTTTATGACAGAAAAAGTTGTCATTTTGCTTTCTTTTTTTTAAAATCTAGGTTTTTTTAAACCAGTGGGCATCTTAATGTAATATTCATGGCGTGATTTATGCATGTGATGTATGGAACAGTTTTACATTAGTTTTTATTGGTTACGTGGCGGATGTTGCGCTCTCTCTCTCTCTCTCTCTCTCTCTCTCTCTCTCTCTCTCTCTCTCATTAACATCCTTAAATACTTGTGCTACATGACAATATAAAAGCTTTTTTAGTCCTCGTGTGGATTTAGGACTTTGCTGAAGTCGTCAGTGTTGAGAGTCATTCTCTATGTTTTTTTATTGATGCGTGACTCACATTGACAGGAGTAAATCCGATATACCTGCTTACACTGCAGACACGAGGGCACAGATCCGATTTATATTGGATACATTTCCACATTTGAACAAGACCTGAATCTGATTTGAGTAAATCGGAATTCATGTGATTTTTTTTTTCCTGCTTAGACATACAGTTGAAGTCAGAGTTATTAGCCCCTCTGAATTATTAGCCACCCTGTTTATTTTTTCTCCAATTTCCGTTTAACTGAGAGAAGATTTTTTTTCAACACATTTCTAAACATAATAATTTTAATAACTCATTTCTAATAACTGATTTATTTGATCTTTGCCATGATGACAGTAAATAATATTTGACTAGATATTTTTCAAGACACTTCTATACAGCTTAAAGTGACATTTAAAGGCTTAACTAGGTTAATTAGGTTAACTAGGCAGGTTAGGGTAATTAGGCAAGTTATTGTATAATGATGGTTTGTTCTGTAGACTATTAAAAAAAAGTATAGCTTAAAAGGGCTAATAATTTTGACCTTAAAATGTTTTTTTTAAAATTTAAAACTGCTTTTATTCTAGCCGAAATAAAACAAATAAGACTTTCTCCAGAAGAAAAAATATTATCAGACTTACTGTGATAATTTCCTTGCTCTGTTAAACATCATTTGGGAAATAAAAAAAAAAAAAAAAAAAAATCAAAGGGGGGCTAATATTTCTGATTTGAACTGTACATAAGCCATATCTGATCTGTGCTACATGGGAGAAAAAAATCTGAATTGAGTCACTTAAAGCATGCAGTGTAAATGCAGCCTTATAATCTTTTACATTTTTTATAATATGAGCAGTACTTACAGTACATGTTTTATTAAAAATAATAATAATAATATAAAAATTACAGCTATGCATAATTGTAACATTATATACATGTTTTTCAATAATTATATTAATAATAATAATAATAACAATAATAATAATAATAATAATAATAATAATAACAATAATAATAATAATAATAATACAAATACTAATAATAAATTATTTATATAAATAGATGTAAAAAAAAATACTATTTGTAAAATTATGCATTGCTATTTAAATATATTATTATTATTGTTGTTGTTGTTGTTAATATAATAATAATAATAATAATAATAATAATAATAATAATAATATTAATAATAATAATAATAATAATAATAATAATAATAATAATAATATAAAAATAACAGTCATGCATAATTGTAACATTATATACATTCATTCATTCATTCATTTTCTTTTCGGCTTAGTCCAGGGATGTCAAACTCAAATCCAGGAGGGCCGCAGCTTACTGGTAGGTTTCAAACAAGCCTGAAGGACACAATTAGTTTGATCAGGTGTGTTTAATTAGGGTTGGAACTAAACTGTGCAGGGCTGCGGCCCTCCAGGAATTGAGTTTGACATCCCTGGCTTAGTCAGTATTAATCTGGGGTCGCCACAGCGGAACGAACCGCCAACTTATCCAGCATATGTTTTTATGCATCACTGGGAAACATCTATACACACTTATTCACACACGCACACTCATACACTACGGTCAATTTTAGCAAACTCAATTCACCCGCATTTGGACTTGTGGGGGAAACCGGAGCACCAGGAGGAAACCCACGCGAATGCGGGGATAACATGCAAACTCCACGCAGAAATACCAACTGACCCAGCCGAGGCTCGAACCAGCGAGCTTCTTGCTGTGAGGCGAACGTGCTACCCACTGCGCCACTGCTTCGCCACATTATATACATGTTTTTCAATATTATTATTATTATTATTTGTATTTAATATTTTTACTTTTTGTAGCTGCAATATATACTCACTGGTCACTTTATTAGGTACACATGTCCAGCTGGTCATTACCACAAATTTCTAATCAGCCAATCACATGGCAGCAACTCAATGCATTTAGGCATGTAGACATGGTCAAGACGATCTGCTGCAGTTCAAACCGAGCATCAGAATGGGGAAGAAAGGTGATTTAAGTGGCATGGTTGTTGGTGCCAGACGGTCTGGTCTGAGTATTTCAGAAACTGCTGATCTTCTGGGATTTTCACGCACAGCCATCTCTAAGGTTTACAGAGAATGGTCCAATAAAGAGAAAATATTCTGTGGGCGCAAATGCCTTGTTGATGCCAGAGGTCAGAGGAGAATGGCCAGACTGGTTCCAGCTTATAGAATGACAACAGTAACCTTGGGGCAGATGGGCTACAGTAGCAGAAAACCACACCGGATGCCTCTCCTGTCAGCTAAGAACAGGAAACTGAGGCTACAATTTGCACAGGCTCACCAAAATTGGACAATAGAAGATTAGAAAAACGTTGCCTGGTCTGATGAGTCTGGATTTCTGCTGCGACATTCGGATGGTCGGGTCAGAATTTGGCTTCAAAAACATGAAAGCATGGATCCATTCTGCCTTGTATCAACGGTTCAGGCTGCTGGTGTAATGGTGTGGGGGATATTTTCTTGGCACACTTTGGGCCCATTAGTACCAATTGAGCATTGTGTCAAGCACTCAGTTTACAATTGAAATTTAAAAGCCTTGATTTTTATTTTATTTATTTTTTAATATTAGTAATGATGATCAGTCGCCGTTTCGTCCTGGTGTTTCTTTCGTCTTGATCTCAGTTCTTCAGCTCTCAGCATGTTTTAGTGTCCGGCACTCATTGTGTGTGGGGGTTTGGCAGGTCTCCATGCGCACAGAAGTGAGCTGTTTGAGGGACAGCAGAAGATGGCGTTCAGCCTCGCGTGGCTCCCAGGTGATGAGGGCTTTTATGCCATTAACAGTGTCTCTCCGTCCAGCTCTTTAACAAGACAGCGCTGCTAATTTCACAGCTCATACTGAGGCGTTCCAGCTCAACGGGCCACAGCAGCAGCTGCAGATGGCAAACACACGGAGAGAAAATGACCAGCGCTGCTTTACTCCTGTCTCACTCAAGCTGCTGGAACTGGAGGACGAGACGCATTTATACTTGAGATTAGTATGGATGATGCTGTAGTAATTGGAAACAGTCGTATAATAGATAATATATACAGTGGAATTTAAGATTATTAGCCCTTCTGTGATTTTCGTTTTTCTTTTTAAAATATTTTTTAAATAATGTTGAACAGAATTTTTCATAGTATTTCTGATAATATTTTTTCTTCTGAAAGTCTTATTTGTTTTATTTTGGCTAGAATAAAAGCAGTTTTTATTTTTTTAAAACCATTTTAGGGTCAATATTAGCCCATTTAAGCCATATTTTTTTTCCGATTGTCTACAGAAAAACCACTGTTATACAATGACTTTCCTAATGACCCTAACTTGCCTAATTAACCTAGTTAAGCCTTTAAATGTCACTTTAAGCTGAATACTAGTGTCTTGAAAAATATCTAGTAAAATATGATGTACTGTCATCATGGCAAA
>LR812535.1:12333947-12376447 GCA_903798195.1 Danio kyathit
AATTGGTCGTAGTGTGTGTGTGTATGTGTGTGGCTGGAAGGGCATCCGCTGCGTAAAACCTGTGCTGAATAGGTTGGCGGTTCATTCCGCTGTGGTGACCCCAGATTAATAAAGAGATTAAGCTGAAGAGAAAAAGAATAAATGAATGTTTGTGAAATATTTTTTGAATAGTTATTTCTGTGAAATATTTTATAATGCAAAGACTATTAGAAACTACTTTTGCGTACTCTAAAATTTGTGTTTTCATTTTTATTACTTTAGAAATACAAATTTATAACAATTTAGTACAATATTTTTAATCATTATATTATTGTTTCTATTGTTGCATTACATTTATTATATCTAAGAGCTCATTCATTCATTTTCTTGTTGGCTTAGTCCCTTTATTAATCTGGGGTCGCCACAGCGGAATGAACCGCCAACTTATCCAGCATGTGTTTTATGCAGCGGACGCCCTTCCAGCCGCAACCCATCTCTGGGAAATATATTTAAGAGCTAATTATTATTATTATTATTATTACTACTAGTGATAGAAGTGATGAAACGATTGTTATCATTATATTTACACCGCTTATGTACTGCTAGTGTAAACGTAAGTGTGTGTTAATCTGATATGTGTATTCCACTCGTGAGCCTGAGATTCAGCAGGTGTAATAATCAGCATGTCTCTGACATGAGTTGCACTTTGTACAAGCGACGCTGTGACCTTTTCCTCTGACAGCCTCTCTTTGTCCAGCCAGTCGGGTCACTATGTGCTTTAAACAGCCAATCGCACGCCTCTTTGTCCAGCCTGCATGCTTTAAAGAGCCAATCACACGCCTCTATATCCAGTCAGTGGGCTTCAAAAAGCCAATCACACATATTTGTGTCCAGGCTTTGAGCTCTAAACAGCCAAATGAGTGCTAATAATAATAATAATAATAATAATAATAATAATAATAATAATGATTATAATAATAATAATATCCTTCATCATCATAATCATAAAAATCATGATAATAATCATTAACCACTGAGAATGTATAATACTGCAGAAAAATATAGTTCACTACACTGTTCACAATTTCCTGTAGAATTTCCTGTAACTTAATCCCGGGTCAGATCACACGATTTTGTCACAGTTTCAGCACGATTTCCTTGGCAGAGAGTGTCGTGGGGAGTCGTAAACGCCAAATGAATATCATGACACAAGATTCAATCGTTTCTTCTCGTGTAATGCGGCATAGTACAAAACAACCAATACCATGCATGTGATGTCTCACGACACCATCACAGAAAGTCTAGCATGTTTAATTTTTTTCCCCGATCTTCACGAGGAGTTCCGTCACGTGGGTGACACTGTGCAATAGGAGCACATCAATTCTCAGTTATATCTGCGGGTGTTACCGTTAATCCACAGGTCAGGTATTAAAAAAATAGGCTGCATATTTACTTATGGGTGGGTCTTGGGTGGATAAGATCAATTGGTTATGAAAACTTTGACTACTTTCTCTAAAATATTAAAGTGTTTTAAGCTATTTTATGTGATAGACACAAATATGCAGACATCTCACAACGAGTTCTCCCAGCCTTCCGACAGAGTTCGTTCTTTCGAGGTAATCTGGAAACACGTTCAGTGCTGTGAATGCATTGTAAAAGCCTGTCTTGCTTATTCAGTTACTTAATTAAACTAATAAAATTGAAACTGACCGGCGCAATAGATGATTTTGTCATTATTAATGAAAACAGTTTAATATAGGTTTCTCTGAAACTCTGTCTATTTCACTTTAATTTTATTTAGGCTAGATTTTATTTTATTTAACAAACCAGTTTGTGCATTAAAGCACATAGTGGACTGGTTTTGAAACACGTCACCTAAGATGTTATTTGTTATTCTTATTTATCAAATAGATAACTGACCAATAAAAAATACATCAAAATTAAGATACAAATTATATCAAATTAAATTTTGTTCCAAAAATATATTTTTTCCAAGAAAAATATATACAAATTATATTTTGTTTGTGCCCCTCCACTACTCAACTGTGCAGGTGGATGATTTGTTCCAATTCATGTATATTAAGGATTTAATTATTGCTTCACTGTAATTGTTGTATCACAAACCTCTGTCATATATTTCCTATTTATTTAATATGTCATTATTTTGTCTTGATGATTTAAATTCATTTGTTATGACATTGATAAAATCAAATGTATATTTCCTTTTTAATATTAAGATATTTTCTTAGAAATCTAAATGTACATTTTCCTGCCATTGTTGCTTATTAAACACTCCCTCACCTGAACTTGCCGCAAGTAAGTCGGAGAAAATGAAAGCACATCAGCACCAAGGAAAAATCAGATGCGACTTTTACATTTAGATTTTAAAGAAAATATCGTAATATAAAAAAATAAATAAATAAAGATATATATATATATAAGCATCAGTGTTTGAAATAAGATTTTAAAAACAAACATTGAAATTAAGATAAGAAATATTGTTATAGCAACACTCGTGACTGCTTTGGGAAGTCAGGATTTTATCAAGAAAAAATCACGTAATCTGACAGTGACTTTCGGAATCGACAATAAAAATAGTGTGATCGTGTGTAGAATTTACAGTAACTTACTGGCAGCAGTTCGCCAGTGACTTACTGTAAATCAATTACAGCAAAAATACTGTATTTACATTTACAGCACTTTTATCTTGCTGTATATGTATGTACAATATTGTATATCTTTACTGTAAAATATAGTAATTTTCACAACGCAACTTTAAAATACGGTAACATACTGCATAGCTGTCGTACAGTAAAATACAGCTCATATTACAGTTAAATACTGCGTAATTTACAAAAATCGGTAACAGTGTATATACAGTTAGTGGGCTTCAAACATCCAATCACAAGCCTGCAGACCCTCTGACTCCACCCACATCCGCTGACCCATACACATGTCACAATAAATCCCTGGAATTATTAAAGCCACACTGTGAATTTTGTAGAAAAAAAACGCTTATTTGTGAAGAGCTTCAAAACGAGTGCTTCCTGTTTTTCGAAGCATTGTGGGTAATTTTAGAGCACACAGTGAGTTTTGGAATGGAACCACTTGTCCAAAGCGACCCTTTCAGTGCGAAATAACACAATTTAGGCTTTATTATTAGCTAAAAATGTGCATTTTTATTAAATCGACGCCTGTTATCTGCTGTTGTGACTCTGGGGTTTATGCAAACATTGTGCGTTTATTTCTGTTGCCCTCTCGCCTCCGCCACTTCCCATTCCTAAACAAAAAGAGACGCTAAATTGCTTTTAGCTAAGAGAGAGCGGTCTTTATGAAAGTGTTCAGTAAATTGCATTCTGAGGGTTATGAGAGTGTATGCCACTCTGTGTTATTGTCAAAGACAAGAGGGGGGCAATTCACTGTGAATGTGGCCTTCCAGAAAGCCTTCAAATGGGTTTACAAGGCCGCTGTAAGGCAGAGCGTCACGCAGGAGGACTTTATTTCAGAGAGCGACAAAGCATATTATGCACAGAGCTTCACCTGCTGGAATTAGTAGGATTATTTGACAATTTGACCTCATGATTGGACTCATAATCAATAGAAGCCACTGCAAGAGTTAAAGAAACTGCTTGGTGAAAATATATGAATACGTTTTATGTGCAAATATGTTTCCAAGTGCAGTCTGAGATTTCATATTAGCTGAAGGGTGCGTTTGTATCAATGAACATCATCTAAGATATTTGTATATGCATACTGAATGAGCATGTACATATAGAATTATATCACAGTTTACAGCTATTCCGATGATTATTATTATTATTATTATTATTATTATTATTATTATTTATACATATAGTATATGTGTATGTATAATAATAATAATAATAATAATAATAATAATAATAATAATAATAATAATAATAATAATAATATCAAACACAATTAATAATAATAAAAAAAAAATCTTAATCATAATTACTGTAAATAATTGTTTAATAATAATGATAATAATAATATTAATAATAGTGATAATAATAATAAACACACAATTATACATAAACATACAATTAATAATATACAAGCATAATCATACAATTCTTAATATAATAATAATAATAATAATAATAATAATAATAATAATAATAATAATAATAATAATAATATGTACGATTTATGTACATGTCATATACATATACATATACATACTGTATACATATACATATTATTATTATTATTATTATAAAACATAGAATTATTAATAATAATTATGATAATAACAATAATCTTAATCTTAATCATCTTTATTATTAATCAATCATTAATCATCTTTATTAATAATAATTGTGCTTAATAATATTTTAATAATTATAGTATTAAAAGTAAAATAATAATAATAATAATAATAATAATAATAATAATAATATTAATAATAAAAATAATAATAATACATATTATTAGTAAGTGTATGCTTAATAATAATAATAATAATGATAATAGTTTACTGTATGTGTACATGTCATATATATATATATATATATATATATATATATATATATATATATATATATATATATATATATATATATATATTTATATATATATATATATATATATATATATATATATATATATATATATATATATATATATATATATATATATGTATATATATATATATATATATATATGTATATATATATATATATATATATATATATATATATATATATTAATATTATAATCCACAATTTTAATAATAAATATAATAACAATAATCATAATCTTAATCATATTTATTATTAACAATTGTATTTAATAATAATAATAATAATAATAATAATAATAATAATAATAATAATAATGAAATTAATAATAATATTAATAATAAGGTTATTATTTAACACAATTCTTAATAATAATAATAATAATAATAATAATAAGTATTATTAATAATTGTATGTTTAATAATAATAATAATAATAATACAATCATTAATAATGATTGTGATTATAATTAATAACTATGTTATTATTATTATTATTATCATCATCATCATCATCATAAAAATCATATTAATAATCATTAATCACTGAAAGTGTATAATACTGTAGAAATTTTTACCGTCTTTTATGTTAGTTTTGTGTGTGTTTGTGTGTTTAGTCACATTTTTGTTGTAAATGTAAGTTTTATTCATTTTTATTTTTGATTAGTTTAAATCAGATTAAAGCTGCTTCGTTTTTCAGATGAAATATTGAGCATAACCAATGTAAACAGCACAGTCTTGCTGATTTATTACACTAGTGTATCTATACATCTCCTGAACCTATGTCCGTATTAATGAAGAATGTGCCCCACACACACACACACACACACACACACACACACACACACACACACACACACACACACACACACACACACACACACACACACACACACACACACACACACACACACACACACAGGACAAACAAACAGATGAATGACAAAACTCTAAGGGCAATGAACACCGTGTGGACATTCACATGAGAAGCAGATCCATTTCCCTGATTGAGAAGGAAGTTCACACAGACCTTCAGGAGAATTAGTGCACCGTCTGAGACATAACCTTGCACTTAATGATGCACATCTGATCTGAACACTGCTGGCCCATCAGTCACTATGTAGAGCTGCTTCTTATAGGCTCTTAAAAAGGCAGTATGATGCTGTGTAATGTTTTCCTTTTATTGTGTTTTAATGCGTGTGTTTGTGCATGATCTGCAGGCTTACATATCGTATCATCTCCCGAATCCAAATTGGGCTTTAAAGGTCCCGTGAAGTGCTTTGAAATGTGAATTTTTATATTCGATGTTTGGCGTAATCTCAACCAAAGCATGAAGAGAGGGTTGGACATAGTGTAGCTCCTCCCCTTTTTCACAAAAAAACAGCCAATAGTGTTTTGTTTTTGACACCACTTTGCCTGTGAGAGTGTTTGAGCTCATGTGCATCAAATGTGAAGCGCCTTGAAGGTGGCAGGGCATGTCAGATGCAAGAGAGGATTTGATTGGTCAAGATTTGATGAGAATCTGAAGTATGAGGTAACGTGAATAAAACTGTTGATCCATTTAGGTCTGGGGTGTCCAAACTTGGTCCTGGAGGGCTGGTATCCTGCTGAGTTTAGCTCCAACTTGCCTCAACACACCTGCAAGTGTGTTTCTAGAAAGCCTAGTAAGAGCTTGATTAGCTAGCCCAGTTGTGTCTGATTGGGCTTGAAACTAAACTTTGCAGGACACCGGACCTCCAGGACCGAGTTTGGGCACCCCTGATTTAGGCGGAAGTGACAAACCACAAGCCTTACATGTTTATATCAGTTTTATATCTCCTAAATGCAAATTTTGTCACTGTTCTGGTCCGCATTAGCTTATAGATATCCTAAAAACGAATAATAAAGATACAGATAACATCTAAAAAATATATATTTTAGTTTGATGGGACCTTTAAATGGTACAGTGAAGTCATTATTAACTGTTTGTGTTTGCAATTGTTTTATATGTTTTCAATTTGGAGGTTATGGTTGTGGTTTCAGCGTATTTCGGACGTATATTTGGGTTGTTCAGCCAATCAAAACACAGTGCATCAACTGGCCAATCAGACCACCAATTCATTGCTCCTGAAAAGGAGCATTTTAGTGGCCAGGCCCGGTTCTTGCCAACCACAGAAGGCTAGGCTGACAGAAATCCCAGGTGGGCAATTTTTGGGGGAGGGGTTAGGAGATGGAATAGTAACAATATTGATGTAATAATGTTCTTGCTTGGAGTTGCATATTACATTAAGTCAATATAAGCACACAAACATGGTTTCAATGAACAGTTATTTTTTAATCCAGTCAACATTCAGAATGGATCATTACTAGGCTAATAAGTCCACAAATTCAAGCAATATTAATTTTTTTTATGATTTTGAAGAATGAAGTTTGTGTAAAAAAAAATAACATTCAGGTAATATTTTGACGAGGGAAATTCAGAATTATGCATAGTTGTATTCTGATATCATCACTGTTATTTGCATTGAGGACCAGGACCATGGCACCTCCTTAAAAGCCCCCCCACTCCCACTTATTTATAAAATTTATTAAAAATAAATATTTACAAATATATATTTATATGTATTTTAAATAAATAAAAGTATTATTATTATTGATATTATTATTATTATACAATTAATATTCTAAATAAATATCAGAAATCAATTCTAAATGTAACTGGAAAACAATGTAAAGACACAATTGGAGTGATATGCTAAGATCATTTATGAAATCTTTTGCAGGAATTTCTATAGAATTATATAGTATACAAAAAACTATGTCATGTTTTATAGAATTATCTGTTGTCTTTAGACCGGACTCGTCTTACCCCCTGACTCATCATGCTTAGTTGAAATAAGATCATCATATTATTTTAACTTTAGTTTTGTCAACTTGCAAAGCTCAGTATGTGCCGACACCTGCATGAAAGGCTGTTACGCCTGTTTTAAAATGTGTGAGCGTCACGTGAGCGTCGCGTGAGCAGCGCATATTTTTTCGGCATACAAGTTAACAATGGAAATTCACACCGGTAGAGCAGTGCGTCAACTTCAAGCAGGAGCGGTGCGAGAGTTTTCTGCACACATGTGACAGTTTGTTTTTGATTAAACATTGATTTCACCAGCATTGGTTCGGTTGTACACAGAGAAAAAATGGTTTATTCTTAATGAATACACTGGCATATAATGTAAATTGTGTGTCAAATATTTTACTGGTGCACTGCCAATTTTTTACTGGGGCATATGCGCATAGAATGGGATCTAGCGATGCTCCGGGGCCACATTATTGTCACTGTTATTGGAGCCTATAACAGGCTTTTTTAAGGCACAAAATATTCATGCATTGCACTTGGAAGCAAAGAATTTATGAATTGCGTGACTCGAGGTAACCAATGGCTGTAACAGACTGAATCCAAGCAGCCTCGCCTCTCCTCACGAGTGTAGAGTGCGCTATTAGGCCTACTTACAACCAATCAAACTGTTTGGTGTTTCGTTTATGATTGGTCAGCGCTTTCAACACTCCTTTTTCAACACAAAGCCCGCCTTACTGCTTTTATCAAATCACAAATCGTTCAAAAGAAAATAAAAACATATTTGTATACTGCTGTCTTTTTGACTGGGGGGGCAAGACAGACGTTTGGGTGGTGCTCATGCCTAGATCCGGCTCTGTCAGTGGCTACTTATATCACATACAAAAACGAGTAGCCACTTATAGCAGAGCTTATTTGCATATAGAGTTTTAAGGGGACCTATTATGCCCCTTTTAACAAGATCTAAAATAAATCTCTTTTGTCTGTGTTTGTGAAGTTTCAGCTCAAAATACTCAACAGATAATGTTTTGTAACTGTCCTTTTTAGGCTTTGATCCTAATTGTGCGATTCTGGTGACTGTCGCTTTAAATTAAAATGAGATTGTGCTCTTTTCAAAGAGGGTGGAGCTACAAATGACTGTGTGTCAGTATAGTGGCAGATTCAAAAACAGGAGTAACTTCCTGTACTAATGAGGGCGAGCTCATCACTAGGCCCACACGGAATCTGCGCGCGCAGAATTCCGCAGATTTTCTGCAGATTTTCTGCAGATTTTCCACAGATTTCCGCAAATTTTTAGCCCATCATTAATTCTGTTTATTTACTTAAAGTGAACTATTTACAGTTAATCTAATTGGATTTGCATTTTAAACATTAAATACAAGTTTAAAAGATATTATTTTTTATTTAACATATTAAGGTTTTAGTTATGATACTCCTAAAAGAATTCCGCAGAAATCCGCAGATTTCACCAAAATTCTCAGCAGAAATAGCAAAAAACGTCCGCAGATTCCGTCTGGCCCTGCTCATCACTAATGACACGTGCAAAGAGAGAATGTCAATCAAAGTGTTTCTGCAGATATTTTTACCATTAGAAGCTGCTTATATTCACAGAGCTACACAATTGTGTTTAAACCCTTTATACAACTGATTTTTGCATAATAGATCACCTTTAATGTATAGTACAAAAACAACGTGTGTGTTTTTTTTCAAAGGGTTACAAAGAGCGTAAAATAAAAATTTGATGTAACTAAATAGCTACATTTCAGTAAAATAAAAACACTAATTTCCATCTATTTCCATCATACTGTATAAAAAGTGAATTCTGGGTGATGCTGGTGTTTTAAGTCGCTCCATATCATTTTGACCAGTCATATGACACACAGTATGTATATCCAAGTCAATGAGAATATTAATGAGGTTACCAAGGAGATAGCATTTACTTTAATTAGAAGAACCAAGACTATGGCCTTTTTTACTGCGGCATGGCGAAGAGTCACAAAAGGAATTGATTGGTTTTGGCATTTAGTCTCTGATCAAGTGTCATCTATTGCTTCAGGAGGCAAGAAGATAATCTAAAGTGACATTTCTCTTCTGCTGGCTTTTTCTACACTGATGAAGGCAATTACCTCTACCCTAAATGATCATTTGCAGAACTTTCAGCCTCTTGATGCTGTGCGTGTGTGTGTGTGTACCTGAATGTGTGTCAGTAATTTAGTAAACACAGAAACATCTTTGCTCACAAGATAAGCTGCAGATTTAAAAAGAAAAAAGAAAAGTCTTTAAATCTAAAAATAATTGTTTAGTTTTTTTTAGATAAAGATGTATTTGTTCTCATACAGTCTTACATTCATTCGTTCAGTCATTTATTAATTCCATAATGTTTAAGTCAGGGCTGGATTCTTGATTAGATTTACCACGAAACATCTTTTATTTTTTTGATGGATGATGTCATTAAGGCAGCACGGTGGCTCAGTGGTTAGCACTGTCGCTTCCCAGCAAGAAGGTCGCTGGTTCGAGTCCTGGCTGGGCCAGGAGGCGTTTCTGTGTGCAGTTTGTATGTTCTCCCCATGTTCGCGTGGGTTTTATCCAGGTGCTCTGGTTTCTCCCACAATCCGAAGACATGAGGTATAAGTGAATTGAATAAACTAAATTGGCCGTAGTGTATGAGTGTGTATGAGTGTTTTCCACTACTGGGTTGTGACTGGAAGGGCATCCGCTGCATAAAACATGTAATAATAGTTGCTGGTTTGTTCCGCTGTGGTGACCTCTGAAATTGAGACTAAGCTGAAAGGAAAATGAATGAACGAATGAGGTCATTAAAAGGGTAGTTCACCTGAAAATGAAAATAAATACTGTGGAAGTCAATGGTTACCAGTTTCCAACATTCTTCAAAATATCTCATTTTGTATTTCCATACAACTGGAAATGGATGGATCAAGTCAAGGGTGAGTAAATAATGGCAGATATTTGGGAACTATCCCTTTAAGTCTTCTCCTTTAAATCGGTCGCATTGTTTTACCACGCCCACGTTACATTATCCTATCAATGTCTAATAAATACAAACAAACCTTGATTAGATTCAGCTCTGCAATCAATTTATTCACAGCTGATGTCATCAAGCCCCTTCCCTTCCAATCACATGGCTTCGTTCAAACAATTCATGATCCTATCAGCCAAATATTGATTAGATCCACCCCTGAAACCAGTTTATTTACATCTAATCAACAAGCCCCTCCAATCACATGCTTTGCCACACCCACTATTCATGATCCTATAAGCCAAATATCGATTAGATCCACCCCTGAAACCAGCTTGTTTGGATCTGATCAAGCCCCTCCAATCACGTTTTGCCAAACCCACTATTCATAATCCTATCAGCCAAATATTGATTAGATCCACCCCTGAAATCAGTTTATTTACATCTAATCATCAAGCCCCTCCCATCACATGCTTTGTCACACCCAATTTTCCTGATCTTTTCAGCCAAATATTGATTTGATCCACTCCTAAAACCAGTTTATTTACATCTAATCATCAAGCCCCTCCAATCACATGCTTTGCCACACCCACTATCCATGATCTTATTAGCCAAATATTGATTAGATCCACCCCTGAAACCAGCTTATTTACATCTAATCATCCACCTCCTCCAATCACATGCTTTGCCGCACCCACTATTCATGATCCTATCAGCCAAATATTGATTAGATCCACCCCTGAAATCAGTTTATTTACATCTAATCATCCACCTCCTCCAATCACATGCTTTGCCACACCCACTATTCATGATCCTATCAGCAAAATATTGATTAGATCCACCCCTGAAAGGAGTTTGTTTACAACTAATCATCAAGCCCCTCCAATCACATGCTTTGCCACACCCCCTATCAATGATCTTATTAGCCAAATATTGATTAGATCCACCCCTGAAACCAGTTAGTTTACATCTAATCATGCTTTGCCGCACCCACTATTCGTGATCCTATCAGCAAAATATTGATTAGATCCACCCCTGAAATCAGTTTGTTTACATAATCATCCACCTCCTTCAATCACATGCTTTGCCACACCCACTATTCATAATCTTATCAGCCAAATATTGATTAGATCCACCCCTGAAATCAGTTTATTTACATCTAATCATCCACCTCCTCCAATCACATGCTTTGCCACACCCACTATTCATGATCCTATCAGCCAAATACTGATTAGATCCACCCCTGAAACCAGTTTATTTACATCTAATCATCCACCTCCTCCAATCACATGCTTTGCCACACCCACTATTCATGATCCTATCAGCCAAATACTGATTAGCTCCACCCCTGAAACCAGTTTATTTACATCTTATCATCCACCTCCTCCAATCACATGCTTTGCCACACCCACTATCCATGATATTATTAACCAAATATTGATTAGATCCACCCCTGAAACCAGCTTATTTACATCTAATCATCCACCTCCTCCAATCACATGCTTTGCCACACCCACTATCCATGATCTTATTAACCAAATATTGATTAGATCCACCCCTGAAACCAGCTTATTTACATCTAATCATCCACCTCCTCCAATCACATGCTTTGCCACACATACTATTCATGATCCTATCAGCCAAATATTGTTTAGATCCACCCCTGAAACCAGTTTATTTACATCTAATCATCCACCTCCTCCAATCACATGTTTTGCCACACCCACTATTCATGATCCTATCAGCCAAATATTGATTAGATCCACCCCTGAAATCAGTTTATTTACATCTAATCATCCACCTCCTCCAATCACATGCTTTGCCACACCCACTATTCATGATCCTATCAGCCAAATATTGATTGGATCCACCCCTGAAATCAGTTTATTTACATCTAATCATCCACCTCCTCCAATCACATGCTTTGCCACACCCACTATTCATGATCCTATCAGCAAAATATTGATTAGATCTACCCCTGAAAGGAGTTTGTTTACAACTAATCATCAAGCCCCTCCAATCACATGCTTTGCCACACCCCCTATCAATGATCTTATTAGCCAAATATTGATTAGATCCACCCCTGAAACCAGTTAGTTTACATCTAATCATGCTTTGCCGCACCCACTATTCGTGATCCTATCAGCAAAATATTGATTAGATCCACCCCTGAAATCAGTTTGTTTACATAATCATCCACCTCCTTCAATCACATGCTTTGCCACACCCACTTTTCATAATCTTATCAGCCAAATATTGATTAGATCCACCCATAAAACCAGTTTGTTTACATCTAATTATCCACCTCCTCCAATCACATGCTTTGCCACACACACTATTCATGATCCCATCAGCTTCAGATACAATCAAATCTTCCCTACTGTACATTTACTCTAAAAACGTCACATGCCAGAAGCAAATGGCTTTTAAATGTCATTTTGTATTGATTCCAGTGTCTTTCCAATGAAAATATGTTGACACCGATTGACTATTTACCATTATATGACGTTTTCATGGGGATAAACTCTAACCCTTCAGGAACGCGAAAGGTTTACGACGCATTTATGTTCACTGCAGGGTATTTTTTTGCACTAGCCTGGAAGCAGAAAGCAGAAAACGGCAAAATCGCTGCGCCACACATAAATTTTCACTCAGAAAACAGGCTGCTCAATAGCGCAGTGCTCATTACTCAAGAGCCACAACACAAAGTTGCGTCCCGTTTCCCTGAAAGGTCCCGCAAGAGGGCCTGTGTTATCACCAGAATTGTGTGTTTGTTGTGTTTTTCCTGTAGTACGTAATAAACATGTCACCAAAATGAAGGTCAGCTAACCTCATATTTGTCAGGACGGGCGTAATGCCTTCCAAGTTTGTGGAACAAATGAAATTCTGCTGCTCTGTTGCACTTTGCATCCAAACAACCATTACAACCGGCTTTATATACTGTCTGAGCATCAGACCATCAAATGGTGTTTTTATTTGTGTGTTGCATCGCTCCACACCACCGAGAACAGAAATCCATCGCTAGTATGCAAAGGCGTGGAGCCGAATCTATATTTGATGGTGAAGTCATAGTTTTTATAGAGGATTAAAATTGATCATGGCATCTCCGAGACGTCATCGATGGTCTTTTTGGAAGTAATTGGGCTGCTTTTTGCTCTAAGTTGCTTGGGAATTATTGAGCGTTACTAGGAATTGCGAGACTACATCAAGATTAAGCACTGCAGAATATGTTTGCATCTTGTGGCACGGCCCCATTTCATATTTTATGTTGCTTTTTTTTTGTTCAGTGCTAAAATGTGAAGACAATATCTGCTGATTTTCTTCTCCGGCAACAGTCGTTTTTCATCCATCAAGGCATTCTTCTCTCCCCATCTTTCGGCACTTGCTATAACTGATTTAGCATTTATGGTGGTAAAAAATTAATCTAAATGTCGGCCAACGGGGAACGCAGAAGCTCTGGGCTGATTTATTTCCGACTTAATTCAGAATGGCTTGACATGATGAACGCTACAGAAAGTGGGCAGTTGTGTTTTGGAAGCATTAAAGTGGCTGTTGTGAGTTGTTTGATTGAAAATCATAAATCAATGGGCTCAAACCTTGGACCGGAGAGCTGAGAATGTAAACAGCAGACAGCCTGCGCCGCGTGCATTACTAGCTGAAACACTGCGTATTTACTTGTGCTTCAAGTGAAAGAAAACGGTGTGCTATGTGAATAAAAAGCTGGTGGATGTGATTTATATACATCTGAATACATTTCAAAGACTTTCTTTGTAGGTTTAACACCAATGTTTAGAAAAAAAAAAACATATTTTCAGTACATTGCATTGTATATACACTCACCGGCCACTTTATTAGGTACACCTTACTAGTACCAGGTTGGATCCCCTTTTGCATTTAGAACTGCCTTAATCCTTCGTGGCATAGATTCAACAAGGAACTTAGAGATTTTGGTCCATATTGACATGAGAGCATCATGCAGTTGCTGCAGATTTGTCGGAGGATTGGGTTCTGGTGACTGTGGAGGCCATTTGAGTGCATTGAACTCATTGTCATGTTCAAGAAACCAGTTTGAGATGATTCGTACTTTATGACATGGTGCATGATTCTACTGAAAGTAGCCATCAGAAGATGGATACACTGTGGTCATAAAGTAATGGAAATGGTTAGCAACAATACTCAGGTAGGCTGTGGTGTTGACACGATGCTCAATTGGCACTAACGGCCCCAAAGTATGCCAAGAAAATATCCCCTACACCATTACACTACCACCACCAGCCTGAACCGATACAAGGCAGGATGGATCCATGATTTCATGTTGTTGACGCCAAATTCTGACCCTGCCATTCGAATGTCACAGCAGAAATCGAGGCTCATCAGACCAGGCAACGTTTTTCCAATTTTCTATTGTCCAATTTTAGTGAGCCTGTGCGATTGTAGCCTCAGTTTTCTGTTCTTAGCTGACATGAGTGGCACCCGCTGGGGTCTTCTGCTGCTGTAGCCCATCTGCCTCAAGGTTGGACGTGTTGTGCGTTCAGAGATGCTCTTCTGCATACCTCGATTGTAATGAGTGGTTATTTGAGTTACTGTTGCCTTTCTGTCAGCTCAACCCAGTCTGGCCATTCTCTTCTGACCTCTGGCATCAACAAGGCATTTGCGCCCACAGAACTGCTGCTCACTGGATATTTTCTCTTTTTCGGACTATTCTCTAGAGATGGTTGTGCGTGAAAATCCCAGTAGATCAGCAGGTTCTGAAATAATCAGACCAGCCCGTCTGGCACCAACAACCATGCCACGTTCAAAGTCACTTAAATCACCTTTCTTTCCCATTCTGATGCTCGGTTTGAACTGCAGCAGATCATCTTGACCATGTCTACATGCCTAAATGCATTGAGTTGCTGCCATGTGATTAGCTGATTAGAAATTTGAGCTAGGACAGGTGTACCTAATAAAGTGGCCGGGGAGTATATATACTGTAGATATGAGTATATCTCTATAATGTGTGTATGTATATATATATGTATATATATATATATATATATATATATATATATATATATATATATATATATATATATATATATATATATATATATATATATATATATACATACATTTACATTTTAATGATTTTATCTTTTTTAACATTTATTTTACTTTAGAAGCAGCAGAACTCTTTTGTCAATGTTCTAGTTTTAGTTAACAGTAATGACCCTGCATAAATCACAACTTAATAGCTATTTGTTTCATCTGTAATTCATTATAATGAGTTATGAAACTATTTCTGGGCACCGGTTTCCTAATCTCCATCATATTTTGCTTCTAACATTCTGCATACCTCTATATGACGGTATATAAATTGTTTTGCTAATGTAGAATATCCCATATTCACTGTATTTCCATATTCTGGGATGTCGCCTTCCAGTGTAGAGACTGCATTGAATTGCGTGCAGTTGCTGCCAGAAAGCGACTAATTTTATTCAGAAGGAAAATAAATACAGAGAAATGCTCACCGCAGAGTTGTAAATCAAAATAAACAGAAACACTTTGAGGCAGTAGTCATAATTTATAATAAATCGTTGTTTTTGTGCAGGCATGTGTAGGAGCGCGTGTGTGTATTTTGGGCATCGCAGGTGAGCTTTAGCTTGCTGTTGTGTTTCCTTCTCTTTATTGAAGCACTTGGCGGGGAAAGAAGATCTCTGGCCGGCTGTCTGTGTGTCTGTGGTAAAAAGGCAGCAGTGAAAGTCATTCACAGGGCTGTCTCACGAGACCCCGGGCCAAAGCTAATCACAACTTCGACCCACTTCTGGATTCCAATGACTGAATCAATTGAGCTGAGGCCTCCCGACGGAGCACAACAAAGTCGGTGCGACTGCAACTTTAGCCTGCTGCGGCCCAGCGCCACAACACCGCAGTTTGCCTGGCCATCTGTGATTGGCACAGAGATGTGCTCTTGATCCTATATACAGTCAATGACAAAGAGCGATTGAGTTCAGTTACAGACCCGCTCTCCTGGGTCTTTTGTTTGGCTGCGAACAGCAGTGTTGAAAACAGAAAGGCATGTTGGGATGTATAGCAATAAATTACAACAGAGATGAACTTTAGGTTGTTCTGACTCAGGTTGCCATATATTTCTAACTGACACAGGTTGCTATATCTTTCTAACTATTCTAACTAACCACAAATAGTGTGCTAAATTATGTTAAAACACACTATCGACATGTCAACATGTGCTTGCCACATGCTAAAATATGATATCAATGTGCTAGTAGCCTACATGGTAGCAGAGTTAAATCAAGCTAGTGCCGTAAAACATCTTACCAAGTTGGCATGTTCGTTAATCATGTTTGTTAATCATGTTAGCAGTGTATTAATCATCTGCTAGAAACATGATAGCAATGGGCTAAAACATGCTAAGTTTGTGTTAGGTGAACAGTGTAGTAAATCTTACTAGAAGCATGTTTACAATATGCTAAAACAATGCTAACACTGCACAGTGTGCTAAGTCATGCTAGAAGCATGTCAAAAATAGATTATCATGTGTTTATGATGCTAGACACTGTACTAGCAGTAGGCCTACTGTATGTCAAATTGTGACAGAAATAATAAGTCATAGTAAAGCATTAGCATTGTGCTATAATATGTTATTAGATTGCTCATTCATTATAGCAGTGTCAGAACCTTGCTAGAAACATTCTAGCAATGTTAAGATGCTAACTGTGTGCAATGCCAAGTTCATAGCTTTAAATTTAGCTGAAGACAAAAAAAGTACAGCTGCTAAATTGTTACAAACAAGCTAACATTGAGCTAAAACAACAGTTTGTTAATTGTAAATCATGTTTGAAACATGCTAGCAATGTCATGAAACATGGTAGCAGTATGATAATTTAGGGTAGCAGTGTCATGCTATGAACAGGTTGCATTGTCTTAAAACATGCTTTTATTGCTAACAATATGCTAAATTGTGTTAGCAGTATGGTAGCCATGGTAGAAAAATGTTAATGTGTTAAAAACACGCTAACTCTGTATTACATTAGCATGTCTTGCTAGAAACATACTGAGGTACTATAGTGTGCTGTCAACATGCTACATACTGTATGTCCTAAAAATGGTAACAAAGTGTAAACTCAAATTAGCAATGTGGTAAATTACGATCACATTAGCAGTATGCTTATTGGTGTTAGCAGTGTGATAAATTGTGAAACATTTTAGGCACGAACAGCTGCATTACACGCTTGTGTGCTAAATTATGCTGACAACATGCCTGCGTTGTGTTAAACATGCTAACAAGTGTTAACTCAAGTAAGCAATCTGCTAAACTGTCTTCCAAACATGCTAACATTGATCTAAAACAGGGGTGCTCAACCCTGTTCCTGGCGATCAACCTTCCAGCTGATTACAGCTCCAACCCTGATCAAACACACCTGAACCAATTATTTAGAACGTGAGGAGCACTTGATAATTACAGGCAGGTGTGTTTGATAAGGGCTGCTACTGAAAACTGCAGGAAGGTCGATCGCCAGGAATAGGGTTGAGCACCCCTGATCTAAAACATAGCATTAGTTATTCATAACAGCAGTATGATAAGTCATGTTACAAACATGCTAACAATGCGATGAAACATGGTAGCACTGTGGTAACTCAAGGTATCAGTGTGGTAAATCATGCTACAAACATTGTGTTAAAGCATGTTTAACATGCTAAAAATATATATAATATCATGCTAGCACTACGGTAGGTATAAACAATACCAAACAGCTTCAAATATAAGAAGATTCAAAAAACATAAAAGCAATCTGCTAAATTGTGTTATGAACATGCTAACACTGAGCTAAAACATAGCATTAGTTAATTCATAACAGCAGTATGATAAATAATGTTACAAACATACTAACAATGTGATGAAACATAATAGCATTGTGCTAATTTAAGGTAGCAGTGTGATAAATCATGCTACAAACAGGCTAGCGATAGGTAAAATCATGTTAGCAATATGGTAGCCATGGTAGAAAGAGTAGCAAACAGCAACAAAATGAAATATAACATTCAAATAAGCATAAACATGACACTTGAAACATGAAGTATTAAGTTTTTGACAATCATAATACGAATATGTATCCACTTGTGTTTGACATTGATGTTAGCGACGCTCTTGTGTTTGATACAGGTTGCAGGCTCTGAGGAAGGAGAAGTCAAGGGACGCCGCTCGCTCGCGCAGGGGCAAGGAGAACTTTGAGTTTTACGAGCTAGCAAAGATGCTTCCTCTGCCCGCCGCTATCACCAGCCAGCTGGACAAGGCCTCCATCATTCGCCTCACCATCAGCTACCTGAAAATGAGGGACTTCGCCAACCAGGGAGACCCGCCGTGGAACCTGCGCATCGAAGGCCCGCCGCCCAACACCTCCGTCAAAGGTACAGGCCATATTTGACTCTCTGTTATGGTTTTTATTGTAACAATGGAATATTGCATGGCTTATTTAAAATGTAATGCCTATTTAAAGTCAGCGTGAACCATGTATTGTGACGCAGTTCCTATCGAAATGTAATATTGAATTAGAAAACAGTGGGCGTGGCTTGTTTTTCTACTTCGAGCTGATTGAATGTAGTACCGTTGGAATTTCATTGGGAAAAGAGTTTGGGAAGAGTTATTACAACCTAACAGACACCTCCTGGTTACCATTTCTGTTTGTTGTGAAAATTGACAGCTGGAGGGGCGTGGTTAAGTATGTTAGTCACGCCCAACACCTCAGACAGACGTAATCTGAGAATTTAACTGAAAACAAACAGGAAGTGCATTTTCAGATTTCAATTTAAGATTTCAAGGGCAAACAATTTATTTTTGCTCAGTGACATAAACAGGTGAATTGCTCACCACAAAACTAGCAATGTGAAATGCAGAAGACGCAAATAAGGCAAGATTCCGCACAGTTGTGTGCAAACGAATCGCATATTTTGCTGTGGGACGGTAATCCGTCTTTGTTCTCATGTTTGCATTGATTTGTATGCAGTTTAAGAGTGCAAATACTTAATTCCCCATTTGGTCTGAAGCCAGTATAAAAGTGTCATTATCGGCACCTGTTGGTTCAGCGTGGCTTAGGGAAAGGAGTGAGGACTCAATTGCAGTAACTATTGGGTTTTATTTAACAATAAAACAAAATAAATAAAAAAAAAAAAAAAAAAAACTCCCCGGGGGGGGGGAAACATAACTGAAAAGACACACTAGACTGGACTGGACTGGGCTGGCAAGACTGGAAAGGAACAGGACATGACTCTCTGGAAGAACGACAACAAACTGGCACAGGACAGCAGACATGAGGAGACTATAAAGGAGAAATAATTGGCAGACAAACAGGTGAACAAAATAAACTAATAATGGGTTAACAAGGAGGGAGGGACTAGGCAAGAGACAGGAGCACATGACACAAAGAAACAAGCCATGTGCTCACTTAAAAAACAGGACTAGAACACGCATCCAATGAGAGAACTTATTAACCGCGTTCACATGAAACACAACACTAAAGCACGCAGCGTATGTAAACATGAACCCTGTGCTAAACACAACACCAACACAAACAGAACGCAAGACATGACCACACGAAAAATGAAAACACTTAAGGCTGATTTATACTTCTGCGTCGAGTGATTGCCGTGACCCACGATGCATGCCTTGCGCGTAGCCGTGCATTTATACTTCTATATGCTGTTTGTGTTGCTCTGCAATAACACTTCCGAAACGCTAGCTGACAGTAGGTGTTTATGATCCGCTGTGTCGAGTTTCTTCATGGGTGTTTTGTTTTTTTTGAACGCTACCTTAATGTACAAGTAGCTAAAACTCGCTTATTCTGAGGTGGGAACCGGTGGACATGCAACAACGTTAATCATAAGATAAACACAAAACAAAAGTTTCCATTCACAGGACTCAACGCTTGTAAACACTCAACACTTGCTCCATCAGGCTTACGGCTCTCAGCACCACCCACATTCATCACAGCCACCAAGCCGACCAATTACAGAGCTTACGCTATGCGTCCTTGCGACTTGTAGTTACATTTTTCGAGAGGTGCGCGTCAGTGTCGGCCATGGTGAGGGCTATGCGACCACGCAAAGGCTGCACTGGACCATACTTGTGCACTTGATGCAGAAGTATAAATCAACCTTTATTTAATCTAATTTAATTTTATTTTATTTTATTTTATTTTATTTTATTTTATTTTATTTTATTTTATTTTATTTTATTTTATTTTATTTTATTTTATTTTAACTTTAATCATAAGATAAACACAAAATAAAAGTTTCCATCTGGAGCTCCTTCACAGCACTCGACACTTGTAAACACTCGCTCCATCGGGCTCGCTCGCGGCTTTCAGCAGCGTCCCCACTCATCACAGCCACCAAGCCGACCAATCACAGAGCTTGCACTATGGGTCCTTGCGACATGTAGTTACATTTTTCGAGATTTGCGTGTCAGCTTCAGCGTCAGCCACGGCGAGGGCTATGCGACCACGTAAAGGCTGCACCGGACAATACGCGTGTGCTTGACACAGAAGTATAAATCAGCCTTATTTATTATTTATTTTATTTTTTAACTTTAATCATAAGATAAACACAAAACAAAAGTTTCCATCTGGAGCTCTTTTACGGGATTCAACACTTGTAAACACTCGCTCCATCGGGGCTCGCGACTCTCAGCACCGCCCACACTCATCACAACCACCAAGTCGACCAATCACAGAGCTTGCGCTGCGTGTCACTGCGATGTGTAGTTACATTTTTCGAGAGGTCAGCGTTGGCGTCAGCCACAGCGAGGGTTATGCGACTGCGCGAAGGTTGCGCCGGACCATACGGCGAGCGTGCATCCTGAGCACGGCCTTACCTTGTATGCCCATGAGCCCGAGTACGGACAGCACTCATACTAAGACAAAGGCAAAAAATGACTGCAAATGAGTGCTCAACCCAAGAAAACTCAAGCTGAAAACACGACAGGACTAGTGTCTGGACTCCAACAAACAACAAGACCAAAGTGGCAAAATCCTGACATGCATTACAGTCCGTTTATTATGTGGATGGAGATTTTTTTTAAATGAAAGCGAAGAAAATCCCAGTCATAAAAAAAAACATGTTTAAGTGTGGGCATGGCCTTAGCCGAGTACATAGTTATCAGCATCTCATCTCTGGCATTTACATTAACACGCTCAATCGAAATTGTTTATTAATGCTCTTATTAGGGAAGGTAACTAACTGCATGCTTAATATAACTATATATTTGATGAAAGTGACCCTGACTGAAAAGAAAATGAACACAAGTTACAACATTGTTTTGTTCATTCGGTTAATCTGTTAGTCCTATTTTTAAATTGTAATTGTATGTGTATGCTCATTGTAAACTTCTTTAAACAAACTCAAGGACTTACTAGGTAAACAACCGCATTCTGTACACAAAAACAACATATAATCAATTAGTTTTGGTGACCTGGAAGCTGCAGATGTCCTGGGAGATCTGCTTAACCATCATAAGTTTGTAGCACTTGAGGCTGGAGAAGAGAAAAATAGCTGTCGGTTGTAAATAAACAAGACTGTCGTGCCCTACAGAAGCCTAATTACTTACCCATGTCTGTTCACTGAAGCTGCCTATAGATTTAACAGTAACTATGGATTCTTGGTTGGACTGTAACGATTAGGTGAGTAATGGGCTTGGTTAATCAACTAATGCTAATTGGTTGGTGATAAAGGATGCAGTCGGGATCAATGAAAATAAAAAAAAGATGCGCTCGATACTTGCTCTTCTCATTATATTTGATGGCTGTGGCTGGATGTAATATTTAAAAGAGATGACACACTTGGAATTGTTTGCTGTAGTTTGTGTGTTTGCTATGAAAGTTTTGTGATTATTGTTTTTAATGACAGGGTTTTAAACAATTAGACAAAGTAGCATTTGCAGATGACAGTTTAGATGACTGTTGGCAATTTTTATTTTATTTTATTTTATTTAATACTGTTTTTTTTTCTTTTTATGTTGTTTTATTACATACTATTGTATTAAATCATATATATATATTATTACAAATTATTTTTATTGGCTTTTTTGTGTTTTATTTTATTTAATTAATTTATTTATTTTGTATTTATTTATTTTTTTATGTTGTTACAGCTAAATATTTTACTCAGCATTAAGTTGTATTTTGTTTTAATTTTATTTTAAAAAACCCAGAATAACCCATAATATAGTTATTTTTTATTATGTATTATTACACACTATTTTCCTTTGCTTTATCATTTTAATTTATTCTGTTTTATTACATATCATTTTCCTTTGAGTTTTAATATTTTATTTTATTTTATTGTGTCTGTATTATTAAATACAATTTCCTTTGCATTTTATTATTTTATTTTACTTTATTCTGTATTATTACACACTTTTTCCATTGCTTCTTGATTATTTTATTTCATTTTATTTCATTTATTTTTTATTATTACATATTATTTTCCTTAGTTTTTTGTTTGTAATTTTATTTTATTTTATTTTACTTTATTCTGTATTATTACACACGTTTTTCCCATTTCTTATTGATTATTTTATATTATTTCATTTGATTTCATTTATTTTTTTATTATTACATATTATTGTCTTTTGTGTTTTATCTTTTTTTGTTGTTGTTTTATTTTAATTCTGTATTATTACATGTCATTTTCCATTGTTTTTGGATAACTTTATTTTGTTTCATTTTGTTTTAAAAAAAATTTTTATAATTATATATTATTTTCCTTTGCTTTTGTCATTTTATTTTATGGTGCATTATTACATACAATTTTTCTTTGCTATTTATTGTTATATTTTATTTTTATTCTGTATTATTGCACACTATTTTTCATTGTTTTTTGGTTATTTAATTTAATTAAATTTAAAATGTTTTAATTATTTTTTTTATTATTACATAACATTTGTCTTGGTTTTATATTATATTATATTATATTATATTATTTTATTTTATTTTATTCAGTAATTTTTAATTTTACCAATATTATTTTTTTTAAATTCTATATTATTACACACAATTTTCCATATAATATAATAATTTTTGATTAATTAATTTTTATTACATAATATTTTCCTTTGCTTTATCATTTTATTTTATTTTATTCTGTATTATTACATGTTATTTTCCATTGCTTTTTGATTATTTTATTTATTTATTTGTTATTACATATTATTTTATTTTGTCTTTTTATACAGATTTTTAATTTTATTCTTTATTATTGCATGTTATTTTTCTTTGTTTTTTATCATTTTATTTTATTTTATTTTATTTTATTTTATTGTTTCTGTATTATTACACACTAGTTCCCATTGTTTTTTTGATTATTTATTTTAATTTAATTTATTATTATTATTATTATTTTGTTATTATTACATATTATTTTCCTTGTTTTTTATTATTTTATTTTATTTTATTTTTTCTGTATTATTACACACTTTTTCCATTGCTTTATGATTATTGTTTTTTTTGTATTGCATATTATTTTCCTTTGCTTTTACATTTTTTTTATTTTATTCTCTATTACTACATGTTATTATCCCTTGCTTTTTAATATTTTATTTTATTTTTATTTATTAAATACAATTTCCTTTGCATTTAATTATTTTTTTTATTGTATTTTATTTTATGTATAATTACACATTATTTCATTTTGCTTTGATTTGTACAGTGACATCTTTAAACATCTTCAATGCAATGTTTCTTTAATTCCATTTTCATTGTCACATGCCCACTCCGTCCACTTTCCACTGAACAGTGCATTATTTACAGTATATTTCTGAATGCCTGCGCTACCTTGAGTGTGTAAATAGTTGCAGTTTTTCCAGTGTCTTTGTTCTGCATTCTCCGTCCGGCTCAAACA
Source organism: Danio kyathit (assembly GCA_903798195.1). Classification (NCBI taxonomy): domain Eukaryota; kingdom Metazoa; phylum Chordata; class Actinopteri; order Cypriniformes; family Danionidae; genus Danio; species Danio kyathit. The sequence continues at coordinate 12,358,167 of LR812535.1, forward strand.
CAACAGATGGTATCATTGTTGTCTCGCTTTGAAGAGCCACATGCATTTTAATGAGAAAATGTATATAGTGAATAATTCGCCTTTCACACGTCCCGAACCAGCGCGCTCGACATGCACTGCAGGAAATGATGTAAGCGGAGGAAACCAATCAAGTGCATTAATGAACATTCAGCAAGGTGAAGCCAAACCCTAGAGGACAATGAGAGGCACTTTTTTTTGTCCTTCCAGCTCATGGACGGCGGGCGTTTGAATTGAATCAGTTTGATTTGCTCTACATTTGGAACAGAAGCTGTTATCGATTGCTGTTTTGCTGCTCTGCTCTGCATGGCTGCTGGAGCTGATGGATCCTCATTCCTACTGCTCATCAATCTCTGCTTACTTTCACATGGACATGAACTGTGTGTGTGTGTGTGTTTGTGTGTGTGTGTGTGTGTGTGTGTGTGTGTGTGTGTGTGTGTGTGTGTGTGTGTGTGTGTGTGTGGTGTGTGTGTGTGTGTGTGTGTGTGTGTGTGTGACAGGTAGTTTATTTTATACATTATTGATTTTTTTATTATATATTTAAATATATTTTTAATGGAATTAATGCTAATTATTTTTACAGCTTTATTTTATTTTATTTTATTTTATTTTATTTTTAGATGTGCCAATACATTTATTTATTTGTATTTTGTTTATTTATTATTATTATTATTATTTTTATTTTTATTTTTTTAGGTGTGCCAATATTTTTTTTTATTTCATTTTATTTTATTTTATTTTATTTTTTAGATGTGCCAATACCTTTATTTATTTATTTTATTTAATATTATTGTTATTATTATTTTTTTAGGTGTGCCAATAATTTTTATTTTATTTTATTTTATTTTATTTTATTTTATTTTATTTTATTTTATTTTATTTTATTTTATTTTATTTTATTTTATTTTATTTTATTTTATTTTATTTTTATATGTGCCAATACATTTATTTTATTTTTAGGTGTGCCACTAAGTTTAATTTAATTTAATTTAATTTAACTTAATTAAATTTTTTAATTTAATTTAATTAATTTTTTTTTTTTTTATTTAATTTTTTGTATTTTATCTTATTTAATTTTTTGTATTTTATTTTATTTAATTTTATAGAATTGTGTGCGTGTGTTATGTTGGAGAGTTTATTTAGTTTTAGTATTTAGTATTTAGTCATGGTGGTGCAGTGAGTAGCATGATCGCCTCACAGCAAGAAGGTCGCTGGTTCGACCCATGGCTGGGTCAGTTGGCATTTCTGTGTGGAGTTTGCATGTTTTTCCCGTGTTGGCGTGAGTTTCCTCCGGATGCTCCGGTTTCCCCCAGAAGTCCGAAGACATGCAGTACAGGTGAATTGAATAAACTAAACTGACCGTAGTGTATGTTTGTGAATTCAAGAGTGTATGGGTGTTTCCTAGTATTGGGTTGCAGCTGGAAGGGCATCCGCAGCATAAAACATATGCTGGATAAGTTGGCGATTCATTCCGCTGTGGCGACCCCAGATTAATAAAGGGACTAAGCCGAAAAGAAAATGAATGAGTGAATGAATCATATATGTATATTAAATATATATATATATATATATATATATATATATATATATATATATATATATATATATATATATATATATATATATATATATATATATATATATATATCTTATTTTTTAAACATTTTTATCATATTTCATTTTTTACATTTAATTAATTTTATTGAATATTAATTTATCGAATAGATAAAATAAAATAAAATAAAATAAAATAAAATAAAATAAAATAAAATAAAATAAAATAAAATAAAATAAAATATCAGGATTCAGAATGAATGTGTTTATTTTGTGCTGGAGATTCTCTCTCTCCACCTCTGACTCCTGTCTCAGTGTTGTCGGGTCTGAAAGCTCTGCATATGTTCAGCTGAGCGTCTGCTGTAATGCAGAGCAGGACCAATCCAGCATATGGAGAATTATTGCATCAGGCCTGAAGCTCAGAGGTCAGAGGTCAGCATCCGCGTCTCCTTCAAGGTGAGCTGGAGGAAAGTCAGAATGCTCGCTGTAAAAATCTCCGCTTCATTCGACATTGCAGATTTTCAGCCCATTTCCCAATGACTCAAATTACAATGTTAATAATTTTTGTAAATGACACAGTATTTAACAGTAATATGAACTGTATTTTACTGTAGGACAATCATGCAGCATCTTACTGTATTTTACAGTTGCATTGTGCGATCTGCTGCTCGTAAGTTAGATTCTACTGGAAATTGTTAACAGTGTAGAGAACTGAGACCACTGCTTGTGTTATTATACAACATTTGCTGTGAAGACAAGAAAAATAGCACACTTGATTTCTTGTAAGATATAAAAACTGATGATTGTAACCTTTTGGGCATCTCTGAATAGCGGTTGCCAAATCCTCTAAGAAAAGTCAGCCTGCATTCAGATACTACTTTACTTCATAATCAGACACAAATGTTCAAAAGTTTGGAGTCGTTAAGATTTCTTTTATGTGATTTTGTCCATTGAGGACGTTTTAAATTGATCAAAAGTGACAGTAAAGACATTTATATTCTTACAAAAGAATTTCTGTCTCAAATAAATGTTGCTCCTCTGACTTTTCTATTCATCACAGAAACTAATGATCTCAGTTTTTACTAAGATATAACCCCTCATTATGCATTTGAGTCCGTTTTGGTCTGGAATAAAATGTAGCCCGGGACCACAAAAACTAGTTTTATTTTGCATGGGTACATTTTGAGAATAGCCACAAATACATTGTACAATATGGGACAAAATGTTTTTATGCCAAAAATAATTTGAATATTAAGTAAAGGTCTTGTTTCATGAGAACATTTGGTAAATTTCTGTCTGTAAATATATACAAAACTGAATTTTTGATTCAGTAATAGTAAAATGCTTTGCTAAGGAATGAATTTGGACAGCTTTTAAGGTGATTTTCTTAATAGTTAGTTTGTTTTTAATCCTTAGAATCCAGATTTCAGCCAAATATTGTCCTATTCTAGCAAACTATACATCAACGGAAAGCTTATTTATTTAGCTTTAAGATGTTGTATACATCTCAGTTTCCAAAGATTTACCCTTACGACTTAATTTGGGTGACATATAGGCCCAGTTTCACAAACAGCGCTTAGATTAAGCCAGAACTAGGCCTTCGATAAATTAGGCTATTTAAGCCACATTTATAAAATGGCCATAGAAAAATATATTACTGGTGTGCAACTGAAGATAAGAAAATGACACTGACGTGTTTTAAGACATCTCGCTGCAAGTTTTTTTGAGTTGAGACAGCTCAAACATGCAATTTAATGTTGACTAGCCTTAAACCTTGTTTGTGAAACCGGGGGATATTGTATTTATGATTTTTCTGAAGAAAAATGAATGAAAAAAGGAAGTAAAGGAATACAGTAGTAATGGAATAAAAGTGATTTATGACCCTCAAAATACACATAATTTATTTAATTTTCTTTTCTTTTAGATTTTAACAATTTTATTTACTGAATGCATTAAGTATCGAGGTAATTTTGGGCCTGAATATGCATTAACATGGTAAATACAGTAACATTCAACTTGTTTAGGATATCCTTGAAAAGACTACAGGTTACAGTTTATATTTTTTACATGTCAATTAGATGTTGCTGATCAAATGCAATATATATTAAATTTTTATTAGTATATCAAGTGTAAGTATATCAAGCTGTGACTGTTTTACAGAACACTGATACTTTGTAAGCGAAAATCATATTAACCTTTTGAAAGCATTGTGCAGATTTGTACAGAGATCTGTGTTTCCCACTTTTATTATACAATAGAATTGTTGTAAAAGAAAAGGCTCAACACTTTGATCTGAAAGTGAAATTTTGTGCAAGTATTTTTTTTTCTTGAAAAAATATCAGAGTGATAATTACTGTATGTTGTTTTCATTATGTTTTTTTCTTTCTTTTTTTTTTTAGAAATAACTACAACGTTTCCGCTACATTCATTCTTCCATGGCGGGGTGCCACACCAAAATTTATCCCGCCACGGGAATTACATTACAGCTTCTCATTCAAAACATTCAGTCGTTGTTTTTTTAATAGCGGGCTAAAATTGCACTAAAACATTTTAAAAGGAAATGAAATTATAATATAACAGCGCAAACTTTTCTGTAACCGTAGTAGTGCTGTGCGTTATTTGTTTAACCCTTTAAGGTGACATGCTGACTGACTGACAGGTGCGTGATGCGTGAGCAAACACAACGTAGCTTTCAGTTAAGATGAACACAGTTTCCATAATTATACTTTATAGATGGCTCTGCATACAATAATTTTATCTTGCTGGAGTTTATGGTCGTTTCACTTTACTACTTAATGCCGCTCAGTAGGTCTATTTGAGACATTCATTAATATTTCTAGCAAATCTAATAAATGTTGGAGACATACTTGTGTCATAAATGCACTAAATCGCAATTCAGCAGTGTTTATTTGAGAGCGCAAAAGAAAATCTGCACTTGAGTAGGGTATATTTAAGTGGGTGTGCAAAGAAGTTTTGTGCACGAACAGAGGAAATCGGTGCACAGGCAAAGAGATTTGCATGCTTGTATGTTACATAATTGTGATCTCGACTTGTAATACTGCACTTACGACATTTGTCATTGAAATAACGCCATAGGTAGTTGGTAGAATTGTGTAAAAGGCCTGCCGCCACAGCTGGAAGAATTCCTAGAGGAAACACTGAACTATGCAAGTTTGATCGTTTTGTTCTTTTTAAAATGTATTTTATTTAAAAATGTACGTGTTTACATGAGCAATATCAAACTGTTGTATAAACGCAATATCACACTTGTAGCAGTGCAATATGGCTGTATATCAGCACTGGTGGGAGGCTTATGTTGGCTCGAGGCCGTAGTGACGATATACAGCCACATCACACTGCTACAAGTGTGATATTGCGTTTATCCAACAGTTTGATGGCATAATCATGTATATAAAAAAGAAAATCAAACACGGAGAGTCTCAAAATCCTTTTGTATGAGGGACTACTTTCTTCCACCGTTCCTTCACATCTGCAGCTGACGTCAGAACAGCAGAAACCGTTGCTACTTCACAAACATCACTTTAGAGCTAGTGTTTGAATGATTCTCTGGCATGATGACAAAACAGGTGATTTTGCTCACGTTTTAAGATTATAAAGCTGAAATGCCATCAGTGTACAGAGATTTCCCAGTATTTCTCTGTTGCAATCGGGATTTCACAATAACTAACCAAAAAACAGCCAAAGCAAAGCAAACACTACCAGAATACTATGGTATAAATACAGCACTACAAAATACACTTACCTGTTCTGTAATGGTTTGATCAGCTGTTGTTTAAACTTATGCTGAGAAAATGCTGTTTTTCTCCTGTAAAGACGTATTATGCGGTGTCTGTGGTCATCTTGTGGTGGAACATCAACCGTCTTTTTTCTGCTCAGTATGACTGGCAGGCCGTCGATGTGCTGAATATCCGAAATGATAAATATTTAAAGTAGGCACTATCCTTGTAAATAAACTGCATAGTTGCAATCTAAACAACTACATTCTCGACTAAAAAAACTTCAAAAGTACATTATGTTATCCAACAGCAGCAATATTTGTCAAACGTGAGTATATTGATCTGCTGTCACTCTATGTGGGCGAAGTAATACAGAAGGGTGAGGAGGCTGTACGAGTGCTGTTATTGCAGAATATTGCACGACTATCAGCCAGTCAGATTCGAGAACCAGACAAAACTGTTGTAATAATACATTTATTGTTTAAAACAGTAACATTCTGAACTTGTTTTTTTCTCATCCGTTTTCACATATTATTGAGACGTTACTATATACATACAGTTGAAAAATTATTAGCCACCCTTTGAATTTTTTTTTCTTTTTTGAATATTTCCCAAATGATGTTTAACAGAGCAAGGAAATTTTCACAGTATGTCTGATAATATTTTTTCTTCTGGAGAAAGGCTTATTTGTTTTATTTCGGCTAGAATAAAAGCAGTTTTTAATTTTTTAAAAGCCATTTTAAGGTCAAAATTATTAGCCCCTTTAAGCTATTTTTTTTCGATAGTCTACAAAACAAACCTACATTATACAATAACTTGCCTAATTACTCTAACCTGCCTAGTTAGCCTAATTAATCTAGTTAAACCTTTAAATGTCTTTAAGCTGTATAAAAGTGTCTTGAAAAATATCTAGTCAAATATTATTTACTGTCATCATAACAAAGATAAAATAAATCAGTTATTAGAGATGAGTTATTAAAACTATTATGTTTAGAAATGTGTTGAAAAAATCTTCTCTCTGTTAAACAGAAATTGGGTAAAAAATAAACAGGGGGATAATAATTCAGGGGGGCTAATAATTCTGACTTCAACTGTGTATTATATTTTAATATTTCTAAAACAATGACTTTGGTCCAAAACTAAGGTTTTGAATGCATTATGATACTTTGGATAAACACTTCAGCTGATGATTGTAATCTTTTGGGAAATCTTCAAACAGTGTCATTTGGCAAATCTCCTGTGAATCAGAAGGATTTTTTTTGCTTTGAGAGAAAAATCTACCTGCATTTTTCCGCTTTTCCTCGGAGTCTGAAGAACAATTTGCAGCTTCCATCTGAACAGTCGCCAAACAGCATTAAAACAAAACCAGGCTGACAAAGCGTACAATTCCTCCTCTTTATCTGCAATAAAAGCCACCGCATTACTGGCATCACAACTGAAAGAATTTGACCTCGCTTTCTCAAGTGCGGATTTATTATCATCCGCCGTCTTTCTCCTGTTGACCTTTACCGTAATTGACCCATCAACAAATTTTTCCTTTTAACTGGAATTTGCTAGTCTCTGTCAGGAGCTATGATAGAGTCAGAAAGTGTTTGCAAATGTATTTTGCTTTTTACCTCTGTGACCATTTTGGTAGTGATTTTTACTGATTTACTGAATTATTGATAAATATAAATATGCAAAGTGGCTCAGTGGTTAGCACTGTCGCCTCACAGTAAGAAGGTTGGACCAGTTGGCATTTCTATGTGGAGTTTGCATGTTGCATGTTCGCCTATGTTCCCTCCGGGTGCTCTGGTTTCCCCCACAGCCCAAAGACATGCAGTGTAATGTTGTGTTCACACCAGACGCGGTACACGTGGATAAATCGTGCTATTCACGCATAAATAGACGCATGAACATTTTGAGTTTACTCGCTTCATTCGCATGAAAAAATCTGCTTCATTCGCGCATCAAATTCACTTCACAATTCACGTTGATTCGCGTCATGGGCGGGGTTTCTGTCTGCCCGGTGACTCTGGATTCGTTGCTAAATGGCTAACATGGATTTTATTGAGAGAATAGCCATGTTTATGTGCTTTAGGAAGACTGAAAAACAGCGTCGATTCATTTGGAGCCGTGCCTGAGTCCACTAGATCCATTCTGAGGTGCACCCAGCTCCGTGAGCTCATAAACTCCTCCAGAAACTATACCTGTTTGATGGAAGCTTTTAGTGGTGCTTTCGACTGAGCCGAGCCCAGTTTGATGAACTGGTGTCGGTAGGATGATTTCCCCCCGGGACACCAACAACAAGCGCTACGTCGTAATTACTCCCTTACAAGAGAAAGCTCCTGATTGGCAAACGCACCGCTTCATTCCTGCAAATCGCATCGTTTGCGGTGCCTCATTCGTGCATATCATGCCGCAGGATGTGTATTTGCATCTTTGCAGTGACTTAACATGTAAATCACTCGCGCTTCCGCGAATCACTTCCGCGTCTGGTGTGAACGCAGCATAAGTGTAATGAATAATACATGGCCTAAATTGTCTGTAGTATATGAGTGTGTGTGTGTGTGTGTGTGTGTGTGTGTGTGTGTGTGTGTGTGTGTGTGTGTGTGTGTGTATGTGTGAGAATATGTGTGTATTGGTGTTTCCCAGAACTGGGTTGCAGCTGGATGGGTATCTGATTGAACTCTGGGGTTTATCGCACTGTGGCGACCCCTAATAATCAGGGACTAAGCCGAAGGAAAATGAATAAAATAAAGAAACAAAATCAATGTAACTATGTTTAGCCTTTGCCTATATCTCAAACCATTTTGGTACTGAATTTTGTTAATAAATAAGAATATGAAAATCCATAGACAGGCCATTGCAGCATAAAAAGCTGAGAACTTTTTAATCTGAAAGTGCAAGTAAAAAATATATATATAAAAAATAATAATCTGAATAATTGTTGTTGTTTTAATGTTGTTTGTTAAAAATAACTTTGCAAGTTTCATAATTTTACGTTTTTTTTTTTTTTTTTTGTTTTTTTTTGTTTGAAAATGTGTATGAATTGTATAAAGCATTAACATTTCAACCTTTTTTCCATTCTCACTTATGTTTTTTTTGGTTTCACTTTACAATAATGTTTTGTTAGTTAATGTATTTACTGATATGAACTAATTATGAACAGTAATTGTACAGCATTTATTAATCCTATTTTAGCATTTACTAATGCATTATAAAAATATAAATTCATGATTGTTAACCGTAGTTAATTCACCGTGACAATGCCCTAACAACTTTATTTTCCTTAACTAACGTTAGCTTACTTGAATAAAAGCAGTAATAAATGCATTGTTCATTAACTAACATGAATTAATACAACCTTATTGTATAGTGTTAGCATTCTTTTATATACAATATACACTACCTGACAAAAGTCTTGTCGTCGACCCCAGTTGTAAGAGCAACAAATAATAACTTGACTTCCAGTTGATCATTTGGTCGTTTATTTTCATACTTCAACCTCCACATCGAATTTCCAAAAGCAAAGAAGAACAAGGTGTTCCAGGATTGGCCAGCCCAGTCACCAGAGATGAACATTATTGAGCATGTCTGGGCTAAGATGAAGGAGGAGGCATTGAAGATGAATCCAAAGAATCTTGATGAACTCTGGGAGTCCTGCATGAACGCTTTCTTTGTCATTCCTGATGACTTTATTAATAAGTAATCTGAGTCATTGCAGAGATGTACTGTATGGATGCAGCCCTCCAAGCTCATAAGAGTCAGACACAATATTAATTCTTTTTCCACTGCACCATGACTTTATATTCTATATAACTTTTGTCTTGGCAAAGTCAGACCTTACTGTCCTAATTAATTAATTAAAAATCAAGGCATGATCATATTATATTTTGTTCAAATAGGCGTAATCTAGAGGCCTTTGTCTTTCATATAAGACACTTCCAATAATTAGTTAGAAGTCAAGTTATTATTTGAAGAGTTTAGTTGCAAAGCGCGATAAACGCCATTTTTTGAGATTTGGATTTTATTATTGGAAATCACTGTTCAGATGTACCTTAATCTATGTGTGAATTGCTGCCATTAATAACATTGAAGAATGTACATTTTAGGCCTACTTTAAAATATATTTTTTCACAAAACGCGATATCCGCCAGCCCAGTTTCTTTACAAAGTGCGATATAATAGAACGTTCAGGATGCTGCACGAGCTCAGCATCCCCTGGGAAGAGAGTCACCGCCGGTGAAGTGCTCCGAGTTTGCTCATTGATTTAATATCAAAACAAAAAACATATATTTTTAAAAAGAGGATTTAATAGGCTAACTAAAAAACGTTTCAAGAGTCAAGCTATAACGTCATGGATTTTGATGTGGTTTTTTTAAAAGCAGGGTTCGACAATAAGGATGGCAAATGCGATCTTAGAATCGAGCACGACTGACAGAGATAACTATTTACGCGAGCAGGTGAATACCGAATGAGAGGATGATCTCTCGCGCCAAAAGCTGATGTGATTGCGCACGACTGTTTAAAACGCGTGCGCGCTCCCGGTTAATCTTACTTATCAAACAAAACATTGATTCACTAGCTTTTCTTAATGGTTATACAGTAGTAGAATATAGCCTGAGGTGGATATATAACATTTTGCAAAAAAAAAAAAGTTATGTTAAGTTGTGTTGTGTTGTGTTGTGTACGTTCTGGCCAAAACTAATTCAGAATCGTATTATTATTAATCAATCTTTGTATATATTATTCCATATATTTATGATGTTTTTTTTTAACCAATTTAAGATGTTTGACAATGTTAAGATAAATATGTTGCATTTCGGCATGGTTTTTGACTTATTTATGAACAATTTATGGACATAAAATTGAATAAAAATATCCTGGATTTGAAGAATATTGTGTTCCTGGCCTTCACCGAGCTCAAGTAATAGTTTAATGTACAAAAATTGTAAATGAACTTGACTGTTGATGTCTTACGTAATATGTCAAATAACCAACATTTCTCATAATGGATACATCTCGTTTTGCAACGAAACTCTTCATTTGTTGTTGGATAGGCAACAAGATTTTAGTCTTGGTAGTGTATACTTTATATTGGATTATTTTTAAAACAATGACTCTTTGATTAAAAATCATATTACATTATGAAACTTTGCATTCAAGTCCACCGCTTGTGTTATCATACAATATTTGCAGGAAACTTAATAAAAAGACACTTCTTGACTTGTTGTAAGGCATTTCTACAGAACAGCTGATGATTGTAACCTTTTGGGAAATCTCCAAACAGTGTCATTTGGCAAATCTCCCGTGAATGAGAACGATTTTTTGTTTTTTAGCTCAGAGAGAAAAATCTACCTGCATCTAAAGGAACAATTTGCAGCTTCCATCTGAGCAGTCGCCAAACAGCATTAAACCAAAGCCGCCTTTGTTGGATGCAAAACCAGGCTGACAAAGCGTACAATTCCTCCTCTTTATCTGCAATAAAAGCCACCGTATTACTGGCATCACAACTGAAAGAATTTGACCTCGCTTTCTCAAGTGTGGATTTATTATCATAAGTCGCGCCATCCGCCGCCGCTCTCCTGTTGACCTTTACCGTAATTGACCCATCAGCTAATTTTTTTTTTTTGGAGGGGGGAGCATTTTAACCGAAATTTGCTAGTCTCTGTCAGAAGCGTTTCACATCTGTTGAAGGACACTGCACAAACAAGCATGACCTTTCTGTTGTTTGGAGGATGGCGGCGCCCCTGACCCCCCCCACCCCCACCCCCCAACCCCCCCACCACCTGTGCATTCATTATTCATGCATGCAGAGCAGCGAGAGGCGCCAAAATGCCACACTTCACCAGGCGCGCAACCCAAAAACTCTGCCTCCACAATTGACACGTTTTTTTTTTTTTTTTCCGCTTGTAGTTCGCCGCCGAGTCGAGGACACATATGCCGGTTGTCCTTTTATGATCACCGAAAGGAATTCCAAATGTGCTGGAATATTTGAATGTGTTCTATTGGAATGTCATTTCTCCATCTTAATCACCCACGGCGTAAACATGTTGCGCCGGCGGCTGTTTGTCGGGAATTAATTGAGCAAAATGTGAAATTATTTTACATGCAGCACCAGCGTCCACAGGGAAATAAGTCACGATGCAGATCTCGGTAATGTCTCAATTGTTTCTCGTGGATTACAGTGAGGTTAAAGCAAATGGAGAACTTTGTTTGGTATTTTTACATGGTCCAGATCATACTCATGTTCTATTCAAAGCTCTAATTTTGTTCATTCTGTTAACACAAACATTTATTTCTAAAATAAGCTTTTTTTCTTAACTTTAATCCTAATCTTAATCTAGTTGATCATTTGGAAAAGTGGCAGCAGGTAGATTTTTACGATGAATCATCTGTTAAACTGCATCCCAATCATCAAATACTGCAGAAGACATATTGGAACCCCCCAAGATTCTCAGAGAAATCAGTCAAGTTTGGTGAAGGACAAATCATGGTTTGGGGTTACATTCAGTATCTGCAGAGTGGATGGCAACATCAACAGCCTGAGGTATCAAGACATTTGTGCTGCCCATTACATTACAAACCACAGGACAGGGCAAATTCTTCAGCAGGATAGCGCTCCTTCTCATACTTCAGCCTCCACATAAAAGTTCCTGAAAGCAAAGAAGTTCAAGGTGCTCCAGGATTGGCCAGCCCAGTCACCAGACATGAACATTATTGAGCATGTCTGGGGTAAGATGGAGGAGGAGGCATTGAAGATGAATGCAAAGAACCTTGATGAACTCTGGGAGTCCTGCATGAATGCTTTCTTTGCCTTTCCAAATTAATATATTAATAATTAAATAATAAAATAAGCTTTTTTTCTAAACCCTAACCCAAATCCTAACCTCAAACTGCAGAATATAAGTAAAAAACACTAAAATTGGGAAGTATTATTACTATTTAAAATAACTGTTTTCTGTTTGATCACATTTAAAATATATATTTATTCCTGAAATATCAAAGTGAAATGTTTAGCATTACTGCAGTCTTCAGTGTCAGAAAACAGTCTAATATTATCTATGTTGAAGCAGAGTTATTGCAGTTAACTAAAAATATTATACTTACTTTTTAAATAAAAACTTTAAATTAAATAAATGTAAACTTTGCCTCCATAATTGACACATTCTGTCTGTAGTTCTGTGGAAAGCAGGAACTCCAAATGTGCTGGAATATTGGAATGTGTTCTATTGCAATGTCATTTTTCCATCTTAATCACCCACGGCGTAAACATGTTGCGCCAACGGCTGTTCGTCTGGAATTAATTGAGTGAAATGTGAAATTATTTTACATGCAGCACCAGCGTCCACAGGGAAATAAGTCATGAAGCAGATCTCGGTAACATCTCAATTGTTTCTCTAAGATAACAGTGAGGTTAAATGAGAGCAAATGTAGAACTTTGTTTAGATTTTTCATCAGTATTTTTTGAAAAGGTTTTATCCATTCTGTGTTGATATTAACTGTTTTCTAGGGTGGCATGGTGGCTCAGTGGTTAGCACTGTCACCTTACAGCAAAAAGGTCACTGGTTCGAGTCCCAGCTGGGCCAATTGGCATTTCTGTATGGAGTTTGCATGTTCTCCCCTTGTTGGCTTGGGTTTCCTCTGCGTGCTTCAGTTTCCCCCACAGTCTAAAGACATGAGCTATTCACCTTGCTTTTCACGTAAGAGAGGGCACAGCCATTTAAACTTTTTGGCTTGAGACTTCCAGTCTCATTCACTTCACTAAAAACAGCTCCTTCTGCTACTTGATGTTGCAAACTGATATTTTCTTATTATATTATTCTACTTTGTCTGTATAGTCATGCAAACACTTGTTTGTAGAGCAAGTAGTTTGACCGTTTTCTGCGGTTTATTATTCGTCATTTCTCCTATAGGTGACTGAATTGGAAGTTCTAAAACAATCGCAAAACCGAGCGCACTTTCGTATTTAAGAATAAGGTCAATAGGTGAATTGGATGAACTAAATTGGTCGTAATGTACGAGTGTGAGATTTTTTGGGTGTTTCCCAGTTATGGGTTACGTCTGAAAGGGCATTCGCTGTGTAAAACATATGCTGGAATATTTGGTGGTTCATTCCCTGTGGTGACCCCTGATAAATAAGGGACTAAAGCCTGGCTTATACTTCTGCGTCAAGTGATCGGCGTGACCCACGGCGCAAGCCTCGCGCGTAGCCGTGCGTTTATACTTCTGCGCGCTGTTTCTGTTTCTCTGCAATACACTTCCGGAACGCTAGCTGGCAGTAGGTGTTTATGTTCCTCTGTGTCGAGTTTCTTCGCTGGTGTTTAGTTTTTCCTGAACACTTCCTTAATGTACAAGTGGCTCAAATTCGCTCATTTTGAGGCGGGAACCGGTGGACGTGCAACAACTTTAATCATAAGGTAAACACAAAACAACAGTCTCCATCTGGAGCTCCTTCATGGGACTCCACACTTGTAAACACTCGCTGCATCGGGCGCGCGGCTCTCACCTCCGCCCACACTCGTCAGCGATACCAAACCGACCAATCACAGAGCTTGCGCCACGCGTACGCGTTACATTTTTTGAGAGGTGCGCGTCAACGTCACCGACGGCCACGGCGAGGGGCTATGCATCTATGCGTAGGCTGCGCCGTAGCATACGCGTGCGTTTGTTGCAGAAGTATAAATCGGCCTTAAGCCGAAGAAAATGAATAAATAATTTTTTTTTATTTTATTTTTTTTATTTTTCACAGTCTACAAAAAAATACCACACTATTAATAATTTACACAATTTTTTTTAACAATAACTAAGGGGTAAATAAGAACATTTAAAAACCCTCAGTCCCCCATCCCACCCCCAAGGAGGAGAATTTAAAAAAAAATACACACACACAACAACATTAGCACCTACAAAAATTGTCAAAGCAACTAAATAATCATACATAAAATATAAATAACAATCAAGGCCTATATTTGTCACATATACCTCCATGTATTCACATACACTGACATATAGTGAAATTGAACCCCCCCGACCATACACAAACGTCACATTTCAGGGGAAGACAGGTCAACGGGAGGTAGCATTTAGAAAAAGGAAGTAAGATACATTTAGGAGAGAGAAAAACACACGCACACATTAATAAAAAGGGCAGAGATCTTTCTTGAAATAAAAAAATTCTTATAAATCAGCGAAGAGGTGTGTTGTATTCCTGACAAAATTAATTAGAGGATCCCAGTTTTTATAAAATTTTTCTGTGGAACCTCTTAATGTAAACTTAATTTTTTCAACATAAATAGAAAAGACATCAAATCTTCTAACCATGAGACAGTGGGAGGAGGTTTAGAAGACTTCCAGTGCAATAAAATCCGTCTCCGAGCTATCAGTGACGCAAAGGCTAGAACATTAGCATTTTTATTTAAAAGGTTATCCAACAAAGCCGTTACACCAACAATAGCAATCAAAGGGCATGGTTCAAGAGAAATTTAAAAAAAATGTAGAAAAAGTATCGAAGAAAGAACTCCAAAAATTTTCCAACTTTGGACAAGAAAAAAAACAAATAATTACATTTTTAAAAGTGATCTATTCTTGGGATTTCAACGTAGAATTTTCAGCAACATTCCTTCAGTTTTCAGTACCAGAAAAAAAAGTGTACTAAAGGTTATTGTAGTTAACAAAAAATAATACTTTATTTAGTTGTTTTTTTATGTTTAGTTAGTTTTTATTTATTTTTTTTATTTTAGTTTTTTGGTTGAGCTTAAATATGATATACAGTACAGTTGAAGTCAGAATTATTAGCCACCCTTTGAATTTTTTTTCCTTTTTTAAATATTTCTCAAATGATGTTTAACAGAGCAAGGAAATTTTCACAGTATGTCTGATAATATTTTTTCTTCTGGAGAAAGTCTTATTTGTTTTATTTCAGCTAGAATAAAAGCAGTTTTAAATTTTTTAAAAAACCATTTTAGGGACAAAATTATCAGCCCCTTTAAGCTAATTTTTTTTCGATAGTCTACAGAACAAACCATCGTTGTACAATAACTTGCCTAATTATCCTAACCTGCCTAGTTAACCTAACTAACCTAGTTAAGCCTTTAAATGTCACTTTAAGCTGTATAGAAGTGTCTTGAAAAATATCTAGTCAAATATTATTTACTGTCATCATGGCAAAGATCAAATAAATCAGTTATTAGAGATGAGTTATTAAAACTATTATGTTTAGAAATGTATTAAACAATCTTCTCTCCGTTAAACAGAAATTGGGGAAAAAATTAAACAGATAGTGAATAATTCAGGGGGGCTAATAACTCTGACTTCAACTGTATACTTCGCCTCCACATTTTACACATTCTAGCTCCACGGAAGGGAATTTCAGATGTTCTGGAGTTTTTGAATGTGTTCTATCGGAATGTCAGAAAGTCACTTTTCTGTCTTAATCACCCAAGGCATAAACATCTTGTGCCAACGGCTGCTCCGAGACTGATATTAGCAGAGGGGAATTAATTGAGTGAAATGTGAAATTATTTTACACGCAGCACCAGTGTCCGCAGGGAAATAAGTCATGAAGCAGGTCTCTGAAACGTCTCAATTGTTTCTCCCGGATAACACTGAGGTTAAATAAGAGCAAATGGTGGTTTAGAATTTTTTAAAAATTCAAATGATGTGTCAAACTTTGTGTAGATTTAAAAACTTATCTCCAGAATTTTTAAACATTACACATGTCTCTACTATCAATAGTTCATTAATTTAGTTCATGCTTAAAGTCCTAAAATATTAGAGACCCTATTAGAGGTCATGCAATTTTTATTTAGTCATTTAGCAGACGCTTTTATCCAAAGTGACTTGCAAGTAATGTAAAAAGAAGCAATGTGAATCATCAGATAGCAGCAGTATACAAACGCTATGACAAGTCTTTTTTCCCTCTGATCATACAGAGAGAAGTGAGTGTGTCCTACAGGTGATTAGACAAACCCACTCATCTGTATGGAGCACACTGAGAATTGCACAATTTTCCAAGAAGTACAGGGTTTTTGGTGTAGGGATGCAACGGTTATAAATTTTGCTTGTATGATTATGAACTGAGAAATAATCACGGTTTCACGGTTATCACGATTATTATGCATTCATTAATTTCAAAACACTTCTAGTTTAGAAAAATCACATGAAATCTCCTTATACTTTACAGTGTTATTTATTGCTGCTCAGTAACCAATTAATACGGCACCAAATAATAATAAAAACAAACAATAGTCCATTTCTCTCTTTGTCCTTAAAAATAAGTGAAATTTTAGACATTTAAACATAAGTAATAAATTTACACTGTAAATAAATTACAAAACAATTAAAACAATGAATTAAAAAATAAAAATAAGAATAAAAAACAGTATTTGTCTAATGCAGAGAGTTTGAAATGAACTTTTTTACTTGGTAGCACTGGCTCTTCCAACTTAAAAAAATTAGGAGCACAATAAAAAATGTAGGCGTACCCACCAAAAATGAATGAGCACCACTGTAAATTGTATAATAACAGATTTATTGTATTCGAAAACAACATCAATCAGGACTAACAAAAAAACAGAAACAACTATCTAATTCTGTTATGACTTATTGATATTTGTGCAATAATTCCAAAATGAATATCTAATAATTATAGAATATTAATGATAATGATGATGACAATAATACAAAACAATACATTAATTACATTTCTCATTATCATGCTGCCTTGAATGTGCTTGAATGTGAGTTATCTGCTATAAAAAGTCCTACTGTTACATTATGACAAATAAATCTATGGTTTGCATCAAACAAAAATAAAGAATTGACGTAAGAAATATCCATTTTGCTCTATTGTTTAATATGCATGCCAATTTAATGAACAGAAAGATCGGACAAAAGATCGGACAAGAAAAGTCTCACTTCTGTCACTCTTTAAAAGTTTTAGTTTCGGTTTGTGTCATTGTAAATGCTCAGTCTTGTTATTTACATTTTTCTGTGTTTGTGGAAAAAAGCAGTCGAGTCAGCTTAGTAAAGGCGAGCTTATTTGGCTATAATGTATACAGTGTTAGATTTTACATTTAGCGGCCATGAACACGCAGTGAACGCAACGTATCGAGATTCAGGCCATTAAACAGCTGATCCACTCCGAGTCTTTCAGCACTCTCTCCGAAAACACTTGGTTGATCTCGGCTGGCGGATCAACATTCACCACATGATCGCTCCCATCGGCGCCAGTATTTGTAAATTTAAGTAGGTTTGCAAACCTGTGTACTTTCCATTGCTGCTTCCTCAAATTTAATCCGTTTGCAGTTCCCGCGGTCACAAAAGCTCCCTGTCATCTCTACTAGGTGCGGATGAAAAGCCTAAGCGTGTTGCGCATTGGAAATAACGAACTTGCAGGAGCTTGTCTTAATAGCCTCAGTCGTAGTTAACCCAGTGTGCGTGTTTATTAGTCATGGTGTACAAACTAGCGCACAGTTGGCATCACTTTGTTTAGTTGCTGCAGTTTTGCGCCGTGCAGAAACGTGTTAAAAAGCCTTTACGATTAATTAACCGTGACGAATTAAATTGAGGTTACTAGTGAAACTGGCTAATCGTTGCATCCCTAGTCTGGTGCATATAGAGAGCACAACTGTGTGTCACCTACAGGTGATTTGTCAAGCTCACTTACCAGCGTTGGAAATATAGCAAGATGTTCTTTTCTTTCGTTGATAAAGAGTCTGGTGCATAAGGAGAGGAGAGAGTGTATCCTACAGATGGTTTGTCAAGCCCACTCATCTGTATTGAGCACACTCAGTATTGCACAATTATATGGGGTGATTATATGATTATATGAAGTTGTCTGGTGCATATGAAGAGAGAAAAGTTCACAATGACCTGTTTCGTTTGTTCTGATAATGTTACATTTCTCTTTTAGAATTCCATAAGACACATCTGTAGGGTTGGGAATTCTAAAATGCTTTATTCTCTTTAAACTGAAGCTGATGCAGC
>LR812535.1:12381447-12398947 GCA_903798195.1 Danio kyathit
AGAGTTAGCCTTATTTTTATTTTATTTTATTGATTTTTTAAAAATTTGTTTATTTGTATTTGATTTTTATTTTATTTTATTTTACTTTATTTTATTATTTGTATTTTGTTTTGTTTTGTTTTGTTTTGTTATTTATTTTATTTTTATTTTATTTTATTATATATTTTTAATTTATTTTATTTTATTTTATTTTATTTTATTTTATGGGCCCAACTATATAGCATGTGTACATTCAATACTATATAAATACATCTATTCTATTCTATTTATTTATTTATTTATTTATTTATTTATTTATTTAATATTCATTTATTTATTTATTTATTTTTAAATTTTATTTTATTTTATTTTATTTTATTTTATTTTATTTTATTTTATGTATGGGCCCAACTATAAATTAGTTTATTTATTTTATTAATTAATTTAAATTAATAAAATTAATTTTTTTTTTCTATTATTATTATTATTATTTATTTATTTATTTATTTATTATTTTATTTGTATTCATTTTTAAATTATTTTATTAAATTTTTTTAATTTATTTCGTTTTCATTTTTAATAATTTTATTTCATTTATTTATTTTTGTTTAGCCACCTTAATTAGCTAACCACTTTCTAAATAAATAAATAAAAATAAAAATAAATACATAAATAAATAAAATATTAAATGAATGAATGAATGAATGAATGAATGAATGAATGAATGAATGAATGAATTTAAGATTCAATTTCTATCTGAAACTCTGTGTAGTTCATTCATTAAAAAAGTCCATTTATCTCAAAAAGTCAGGATCCAAACACAGCTCTATACTATTTATTCACTATGAATTGCCTGAAAAATAGTTTGTTAATTAAATCCATGCACACTATAGTGAAAGAGAAGCTTTGTTAGTAGCACTCAGTGTTAGTTAGCGACCACTCAACACTCAACTACCAACCTGGGCACAGCTAATTGATTAGCATATCAAGCCATCATACAGTCAACAGTGTGATCTCATTAAAGGCTTTGACCAGCTCACAGTCACTCCAACATCCTCATGTGAAGCGGAGCAGGTTGGCAGAGAGCAGGGCATTGATTAAAGCGCTCTACCCGGGTGACCGGCGTGCCACACTCATTGTTAATGGTAATGAGGGAATTAATGCCGTTTGCATCACAATAGACCCTCACAACACTGAAAAACAAAAAAAAAAAAAGTGTGTTTTTTTTTACTGGCATTCTCGTGGTGGAAAATGGCAAGCTCAAAGGTGCTGTGCTGCTCAGAGAGCTGTGCATCATGGGAAGAAAAAAAATAATAATAAAAAAATAAAAATCTCAGCCCTGATATCCCTCACTCTATAAATGGATGGTAATTTGCCCAGCTGTGAGTGTGAGATGTTCCATTCCCCAGTCGTGGTGTAAGGAAAAATTGAATGACAGTGAGCAAAACAGCAGTAATTATAAAACTAATTACTAAATGCTGATGATGCCCATAGGCTTTGCATAACTAAATTTAGAAGAGGAAATTGCTTTCGGCTGCATTGAGGGGCTGCCGGCGTGTTTATGTTATTTTCTTTATTTTCCCCGACGCACAAAACCAAAAGAAAGTCGTAATTGCCATGGAAACAATTACTCGTACACCTTTTTTATTTTTGAGGCGAAAACAGCTTGAGGGAGCGTTGTTGTCAAACAATGTGTTTTTAATAACGGCTTTACAAAAAACAAACATACGTAGTTTGTCTTGCCGTGAATTGATTAACATTAAATCAAACGCAGGCAAAACAAGAAATGCAGTTAATTGCTAGAACGAGGCCGTTATTTCCTTATTAAATCACACGCGGGATTCTCTATGCAAGGTGCAAATTCCGGCTCGGGCTTAATCTGCTATATATTTGAGCGTAACTATGCTCTTTAATGGTCTATCCCTCTTCTGAATGGAGACAACAAAGCCGATGTTGGCAGCGCCAGCGTGAGACGGCCCTCCAGGGTGCCTTAAGTTTCCCAATGGCTGGATTCGTGTGATGCTGTGTATTTGCAGACTGTGTGTGTGTGTGTGTGTTTACTTTCAGAACAGGGCTGTATTTTCTCAAGTAACGACACGGCAGATTTCTTTGGCAGAGAAAGAGTATGATTATTGTTTCTCTGCTAAAAATAGAGGTGTTTTTTTTTTTGAGCTGACAGATAGGAGTGCTTAGACTCTCGTTGGCCTGCTAGTAATTAGTCGCTTTCGCAAATAGGCCAATAATGGAGAAATGAATCCAACGAGACAGTCGGAATGAATATGGAAAGGCTTGTTTTTCAGCACTGGGATTGAAGCTGTGGGTTAATATCTACACAAAGTGTTATAAATGACCTCGTCGGTGCTTGACTAGCATTGCAAGGCATTTTTTAGTTTGCTGTAAAGCCTAGAACGCAAGTTTTTGATTTAATTTTAATGTGATGCTTTGTAATGTTTTCCATTATCTTTATCTGTTTGTGGAAAGTCTCCACAAAGCTCATAGGCTGTGTTTACATGTGTTGCATTGCAGGCCAGCACAAACACTCTTTTGGCATTTAAGGGGACCTAATGTGCAAAAATGACTTTTATGAGGGGGTTAAACACAGTTGAGCGGCAGGAGTGTGTGAATATAGCCGGTTAATATTAATTAATTCTATTTTTTTTATAATCACACTTTAGAAAAACAGTCTGCAGAAACACTTTGTCATCAAAGAGGGAAAGCCCCGTTCGTTAGTGACGCGCTCTCTCCCATAAGCATAGACAGCCCTGAGTGAGAAGCAGCCATCCACCTTTGGAGATTTAATTCAATTCAATTCATGTTTATTTCTATAGTGCTTTTATGACGTAGATTGTGTCAAAGCAGCTTAACATAGACATTCTAGTAAAACGAGATGCAAAAATGAAGTGTTATAAATGAAAATAGTAGTTATACAAACAAACATAGAAACAAACATGTAAAGCATATGAGTATTTCTAACAAAATGTCTGGTGCATTGAGACAGGAGGAGTGTGTTCTACAGGTGGTTGTCAAGGCCGCTTACCTGCATGGAGCACACTCATGCATCATACGTGATGCATTGTGTGTATGATTTACTAAAAAGGTAGCCATGGAGGTGTTTAATCTAGTTTTGAACTAAGAAAGTGTGTCTGGACCTCGGACATTATCAGGAAGGCTATTCCAGAGTTTAGGAACCATAAATGTGAAGGCTCGACCTCCTTTAGTAGACTTTTTTTATTCTAGGTACTACCAGAAACCCTGAGTTTTAAGATCTTAAAGAGCGGGTTGGTAGCGAGACAGGAGGTTGGTTAGATAAACAGGAGCTAGATTATTTAAAGCTTTATAGGTAAGGAGCAATATTTTATAATCAATACGAAACTTAACAGGCAGCCAGTGTAAGGAGGATAAAATGTGGTGATATGATCATATTTTCTAGACCTGGTAAGAACTCTGGCAGCTGAATTTTGTACTAGCTGAAGTTTGTTAATAGAGGATGCTGGGTAACCAGCGAACAGAGCATTACAATAATCTAGTCTAGAAGTCATAAAAGCATGAACTAGCTTTTCTGCATCTGAGATGGATAGCATACTTCGTAACTTAGTGTCATTTCTCAAATGAAAGAAGGCAGATTTTGTGACATGGGAGTTTTACCTGCTGAAGATAATGTCAGTGACTAAAGAGGATTATAAATGTGGAGTTTTAGGATGCACAAATGAACAGCGCAGTCTCCACAAACAACATTCAGAACCATTTATTTTGAGATTTTCACAGACATAACGTTAGTCCTGTTTTGAATAATAGGTCCTGTTTTTTTGTTTTTTTGTTTTTTTTTTAAGTGTGTTTTTATTACAGGTATGATACATTTTAAATCCAAAGTCCAACTATTATGCCTTTAAATACTTATTGCACGAAGTATAACTCATTTCTTTGTGTGTATGTTAGCATGTTTTCACACCTGTGGTTTGGTTCAATTGGTTCAGACCAAGGGCAACAAATGATATAATATTGCATTTTTTTCTGTGGGTTTGGTTTTGTTTTACACCACACTGATTTCTCTGGTCCAAAACAAAGTGGAATTGAAACAAAATTGGAAAGAATACCGAGACCACCTTTTCACGCAGGTCTTGTTTGGTCCGCTTTTGGTCCGATTGCTGCATTTACCGTTGTTAGCATGTAAAAACTGGAGTATACTTTTGGCTTAAGTCACAATTAACATAATGCCAACCAAAATCAATATGCAAATAAACAAATTCACTGATGTTAAGTGCGATTCGAAGTTCCCGGATGACATTTACATTACATTTAGTCATTTAGCAGACGCTTTTGTCCAAGCGACTTAATTATACGAACTGTTATTGCTCAGAATTAAGTGCTAGAGTTAGAAGGGGGGGTTTTATTATAATATTTTTTTTATATAGTGAGAGAATAGTGTTTCTACAGATGGTTTGTCAAATCCACTCACCTGTGTGAAGCGCACTTCAGAAATGCAAGTTTTTTTTGAGGTGTTGAGTGAGCATAAGAAATGGTCTGGTGCAAGTGTCACAGAGATAGAAATCACAGAGAAGAAAGAGTGTCAAGCCCACTTCCTGAGGCACACTCAGAATTGGATGAGCCTGTGTAATTCAGCAGTTGTTATCTCAGGATAACATCCATTGGAATGTCACGACTGACCAATCACAATCGAGCATTCCAGACAGCTGCGTAATAATGGGTAATAATAGCATATCTTAGAATGTTGTGATTGACCAATCAGAATTGGGTATTCCAGACAGTCGTGTAATAATGTGTAATAATAATATATTTTGGAATGTCATGATTGACCAATCAGAATTGAGTATTCCAGACAGCTGTGTAATAATGGGTAATAATAACATATATTGTAATGTCATGATTGACCAATCAGAATCAAGTATTCCACACAGTCGGGTAATAATGTATAATAATAACACATTTTTTAATGTTGTGATTGACCAATCAGAATTGAGTATTCCAGACAGCTGTATAATAATGTGTAATAATAGCATACCTTGGAATGTCACGAATGACCAATCAGAATCGAGTATTCCAGACAGTCATGTAATAATGGGTAATAATAACAACATATTTTGGAATGTCGTGATTGACCAATCAGAATCGAGTATTTCACACAGCCATGTAATAATGGGTAATAATGACATATTTTGGAATGTCGTGATTGACCAATCAGAACTGAGTATTCCAGACAGCCGTGTAATAATGTATAATAATAACATATTTTGGAATGTTGTGATTGACCAATCAGAATCGAGTATTCCAGACAGCCATGTAATGATTGACCAATCATAATCGAGTATTCCAGACAGTCGTGTAGTAATGTGTATTAATAACATATTTTGGAATGTAACGTTTGACCAATCAGAATCGAGCATTCCAGACAGCCGTGTAATAATGGGTAATAATATCATATCTTGGAATGTCGCGATTGACCAATCAGAATCGAGTATTCCAGACAGCCGTGTAATAATGTGTAATAATAACATATTTTGGAATGTTGTGATTGACCAATCAGAATCGAGTATTCCAGATAGCCATGTAATGATTGACCAATCATAATCGAATATTCCAGACAGTCGTGTAGTAATGTGTATTAATAACATATTTCGGAATGTCACGTTTGACCAATCAGAATCGAGTATTCCAGACAGCCGTGTAAGGACGGGTAATAATATCATATCTTGGAATCTCGCGATTGACCAATCAGAATCGAGTATTCCAGACAGCCGTGTAATAATGTGTAATAATAACATATTTTGGAATGTCGTGATTGACCAATCAGAATCGAGTATTCCAGACAGCCGTGTAATAATGTGTAATAATAACATATTTTGGAATGTTGTGATTGACCAATCAGAATTGAGTATTCCAGACAGCCGTGTAATAATGTGTAAAAATAACATGTTTTGGAATGTCGTGATTGACCAATCAGAATCGAGTATTCCAGAGAGCCTTGAAATAAGTATGTATAAATGGTGTTGTTTGTTCCCAAAGAGAATTCAAGCATTTGCATACGATTTGCTGTTGGTTACATGTGATGGTGAGCGCTGACAGTCTCTTCTGAGTGCTGCTCTTTTGAAGTGGAGCGTCTGAAAGCACAGCATGAGCCTCAAATAAAGTGAAGGGCATTTACTATTACAAGTAATGTCCTTAATAATCTTGTTAGTGTAGACTCTCTCAGTACGAGACAAATGGAACATTATTGGCTTATGGGCTGTAGTAAATAATTTAGTTTCCAATATTCAGGCTGCTTTGACAGTAAATTAGAATGACATGAAAGAGGTTGTTGAATAAAGAAAGTATCCAATCAAATTTAATTGGCTCGACTAAGGCAGCCGTAATATATTTCATAATTAAACCAAGTTGTCACAGAGCTTTATAGGGGAGCAGGAATCAAAACGTCAAAAATGATTCCTTGATATCCTGCTTTTAAAATGTCACTGCAGGCTTCGATTTTTCTCCTGTTATTACAGTGTAATAGATTCAAAATCATGGAGACTCTAGTGGAAGTCCAGAAAGTAGCAACTACATACATTGTAAAAAAAAATTTTGCTTCCTTAATTTTTTAGTTGAATCAGTAAAAATTTTAATTTATATGAATCAAACTTGCTAAAATGATAAGTTAAACTTTGTGTTACTTTACAAAAATGTGTTAAAACCTGAATAAATGATAGCTGAAGTTAAAATAAGATAAAGGGCCCTATCATACACCCAGCGCAATAAGATGCAAGACATGTTTGGTGTGATTTGTTGATATTTTCAGACCAGCGCAACTGTGATTTTCACGTTTTGCGCCACATTTTTTAAATAGCAAATCCATTTGCACCAGTTTGTGGATTTATTCGTGTGCTGGTCTGAAAAGGAGGTCTGTTAAGGCATATTGTTTTTTCAGTTCATTCATGGTAATTTGCATTAGTGTAATATTATTGTTATTAGTAGTAGTATTTATTATTTGCATAAATATATTTTAAATATATTTTTATTTTAGATTTGTCCACCTGTCGGGTTTGGGAGACGTATAAATCACCATATGTGGCATAAGAATAGGATGTGTGTTTGGATATAACTCAGTTTTTTGACCACACTTCCTTATTGTTGTTCATTTATTGTTTGCTGGAAATTAGAACTGAATTTAGAAATAGTTTTGAAACAAATCTGTACGCTTAACAAACAAAATTAAATATGTAGGCTAATGCATGTCTTCAGTGGAGTGCGTACAACACCTTTTCCTTATCCACAAAAGTAAGGGAGTAAAGTAAAGAGTAAAAGTAAATTAAAGAGGCAGAATGGAGTAGGCTCATTCTTTATCCTCGCGCTGCAGATGGTCTGTTTAACTGTTTTCTCGCTAGTGAAGTTTTTCCAGTTACAATGTCCACCATGTAAATAGCAAATGCACCACGGTGCAATGCAACTGACTCTTAAAGGGAATTAGAGTTGAGACTCTGATTGGTTTAATGCACGTTATGCTCACAACACACCCATAACTCATTAAGAAAATAAGCATAACCCTGTTAGACTATGCGCCGGGGTGCCGACCATATTTTTTCATGCTTAAAATAAGAAAAGTAGATTCGGACAATGCTTTTGTGCAATTTGCTTTAGACTTTGCGCCTAGATCGTTAAAATAGAGCCCTAAGTAATATTTGTTGTCATGACTTTTTGGCATATAATTTTTTTTTTACAATGTATGAACAAACAAACAAACAAACAAAAAAAACACATCTTGGCAATGACATGAAATCTTCACGGAGATGACCCGGACATCATCACAGAAGGTTTTGCTTGGATTTTTATTTTAGTGTATAATTATTATTTTTGACAGTAATGTAACTATGTATTTAAGTTGGTTACAACTGTTTTAATGTTAATATACCATATGCTTTATATAAACAAGTGAATGCAGAGAATACATCTATATGGAAAAGGTAATGAAAAAAGAATATAAACTTTTAAATACATTTTTTTGGCCTCATTTCATACTCAAATTATTCAATGATTCAAGCTATTAAAAAACAAATGTATTAGTGTATAAATAACTTTTTAAAATACAGTGCTCAGCATAAATAAGTACACTACCTTTGAAAAATAATATTTTTATCAATTTCTCAGTGAATATAGACTAAATATATTGGTGATTTTACACGAAACACTTATTTTATTCCAGGTTTGGTCACCTAACATCTTTAGGAATAGAAAGATAATTAGATGAGGTGTTGCAAAAGAAATAGATTTTTCCTCTTTATTAAAAATGCATTTAATGTTTTCCCCTAAAATATTCATTGGGGTGTACTAATTTTTTTTTTTTTTTTTGCTTAGATACAGACTATAGCAATTGTTTTTACAAATATCTTATTGCAAAGCATCCTGTAGAAAGTATTCATTTAAAAGAGAGATCTCTAAGGGGTGTACTTATTTTTTTATTTTATTTATTTATTTATTTATTTATTTATTTATTTATTTATTTATTTATTTATTTATTTATTTATTTATGATCTAGGGAGAAAATAATACATGAATGAATGAATGAATGAATGAATGAATGAATGAATGAATGAATGAATGAATGAATGAATTTCATTTTCTTCCCCATGTCATAGGCAGAAGGTAAATAAATAAATAAATAAATAAATAAATAAATAAATAAATAAATAAATAAATAAATAATTTTACTTTCCTTCTTCTTGTCATAGGAAGAAGGAACATAAATAAATAAATAAATAAATAAATAAATAAATAAATAAATAAATAAATAAATTTACTTTCCATCTTTTTGTCATAGAAAAATGGAAAATAAATAAATAAATTAATTAATTAATTAATTTAATTTCCTTCTCTATGACATAAGCAGAAGGTAAATAAATAAATAAATTAATTTAATTTCCTTCTCCTTGTTATAGGCAGAAGGTAAATAAATAAATAAATAAATAAATAAATAAATAAATAAATAAATAAACAATTTTATTTTCCTTCTCCTTGTCAAAGGGGAAAGAAAATAAATAAATAAATAATTTATTTTCTCTCTCTAGATCATGTGACCTTGTTTTAATAATAAAAAAGTGAGTACTAAAAATAAAGTACTGAAAATAGTATTAAAAGATTATGTAAACATTTTTTTAAATGTATTTCAGCAGAGCATTTGTTGATACTGTACACAATAAGACTGAATACATTTATCAGCAATCTAAACAGCACTTTCCTCATCGTCAGATTCTCTTTGTTTTAATTACATCTGCGTGTATAATAATGACCCTGGATTCTCTCCCTCTCTCTCTCTCTGCTGTTTGTGTCTGCAGTGAAGTGTAAATGTGCTTTGAGAGGGAAGGTCATGGAGGTGTCGATCCTCAGCACTGTTTGTCTCTGGCAGGACACAAATGACTCACCCAAATCATCCAATTTAATCACACCATTTTCTGGCCCTCAATAGCCCTCGCCCCGGCTTAATCACTCCGTTTACTTGCTGTCACAAAGAGCTTCATATTGAAACCAATGGATTTCTAGCATTTAAAGGCGAGGGGTCGAGAGACTTGGGCTCTGGCTGAAAAAGCGAGCGATTCATGCGTGAAGCATTTAGCTATTGCTATCTCAACGCATGACTAACAGTTTTCGCTCACCCATATTATTCATTAATATCTATAATAAAGCACTTGATAGTGGCCTTGACAGTCTGGGTTTTTTTTTTTTTCGCTCTCATCTCCACATTACCATTGAGATGCTGAATCTGGGTTAACACTGGGGTCGGTTAAGTAGAAGATTTGGTTGGGAAGGTGAAGGGGTCAGAACTGAGAGAGGAAAATGGTAACTCGCGTTCTGTTAAAAGTCTTATGAAATTACCGCATTTGTATGGTCTTTATTTTTTATTTGCAAGCAGGTTGGGTCAAATTTGAGATTGCATATTGGGTTTCTTTCAGTTTGATGAGATTTGAATTGAGTTGCCCATACTTGACCGGAAGTTCATTTGTAATGACTTGAAAATCTAAATTAATATTGTTAATAAATATTGTTACAACCTCTTTGATGTTAGTCTAGGGTAAAAGGAATAACATTTGAGGTGTGGCAATTTTACCATGTGATGGTGGAAGCAAAAAACATGGACAACGAAAATGCCAACAAAAGTGATTTAATGTACAAAACAGAAAACCATATAAATGCCCAAATATATATATATATATATATATATATATATATATATATATATATATATATATATATATATATATATATATATATATATATATATATATATATACAATTGAAACCAGAAGTTTACATGCACACTAAAAAGAGGAACATAACCATTTTTAAGAAAATGTCTAATGGTAAATCATACTAAACGTTTACTATTTTTGGTCCGTTAGGATTACCTAAATCATTTACATTTGCTAAATGACAGAATAACGAGAATTTTTTTTTGAGAATCTTTTTATTAATTTCTAGAGCCAAAAGTTTACATACATTTCCTTGGTATTTTTTAGCTTTGCTTTTAAACTGTATAACTTTGGTCAAATGTTTTGGGTATCCTTCCACAAGCTTCTCACAATAGTTTGAAGGAATTTTGGCCCATTCCTCCTGACAAAATTGGTGTAACTGAGTCAGATTTGTAGGCTGTCTTGCTCGCACAAGCTTTTTCAACTCTGCCCACAAATTGTTTATAGGATTGAGTCAGGGCTTTGTGATGGCCACTCCAAAACATTTACTCTTTTGTCCTTAAAGCACATTTAACTAATTTGGCAGTATGCTTAGGGTCATGGTCTGTTTGGAAGACCCATTTGTGGCCAAGTTTTAATTTCCTGGCTGATGTCTTGAGATGTTGCTTCAGTATTTCTATATAATGTTCTTTCTTCTTGATGCCATCTGTGCTGTGAAGTGGACCAGTCCCTCCTGCGGCAAAACAGCCCCACAACATGATGCTGCCGCCCCCATACTTCACAGTTGGGATGGTGTTCCTAAGCTTGTAAGCTTTCCCCTTTGTCCTCCAAATGTAACACTGGTCATTATGGCCAAACAGTTCAATCTTAGTTCCATCAGACCACAGGACATGTCTCCAAAAATTATTCTTTTTCCCAGTGTAATTTAGCAATCAGGCTTTTTTGTTGATTCTGGCTTGTTGATTTTCCCATGTTGTCACACAAGGAAGCAGTGTGTTTGAGGTTTTCCTTAAATACTATTCTACAGTTGTGCCTCCAATTAATTCAATTCAATTCACCTTTATTTGTATAGTGCTTATACAATGTAGATTGTGTCAAAGCAGCTTCACATATAAGATTATAGTAAATTGAAACAGTGTCAGTTCAGTTTTCAGAGTTTAAGTTCAGTTCAGTTTAGCTCAGTTCAGTGTGGGTTAATAGTCACTACTGAGAGTCCAAACACTGAGGGGCAAATCCATCGATGCGCAGCTCTACAAATCCCGAACCATGCAAGCCAGTGGCGACAGCGGCGAGAAAAAAACTTCACCAATTGGCAAAAAAAAAAAAACCTAGAGAGAAACCAGGCTCAGTTGGGCACGACCATGTCTCCTATGGCCAAACGTCTTGTGCAGAGCTGCAGTCTAGGCTCAAATGTTGTCAATTAGCCAATCAGAAACTTCCAAAATTTTGACACCATCATCTGAGCTTTTTCAGAGGCATAATAATCTAATTGTATGTAAACTTGACTTTCAAGAAAAGTTAGAACAATTCCTCAAAAAATCTCTCTCTCATTATTCTGCTATTAAGCATAACAGAAACAAATTTGATAATCCTAACTTACCTAAAAGAGAAAAAGTTTAGTCACATTAACATCTGACTCTATTTTTAAATGGTTATGTGCCTTTTTATACAGTGTATGTAAACTTCTGGTTTCAACGGTATATATATATATATTTACAGTAATGGAAAAATTTAATAAAGTAGCAAGTTCAAAAAGAAAGTACCAAACAAAACTATTAGTTCAACTCAGGAATAAGGGGACAAATGTGAAGCCAAACAAAAGAAAGAAATATAACAAAACAATTCTAACTCTACCTCGCTAGAAAGCATATTGACATAAAAGAAAAGAAAAGTCTTCAGCGCTGTGTGCCGTATTCTTCCCTATTTTCAACTGTCGATTAAATAAATAAAATAAAAAAACGATAGATGGTATTCACCTCTTACCTGGTGTCTCTAACAATAAATTTCCTACGTGTTTACAAGATGGAAGTCGTATGACATCTTTCTTATCCATCTTACTCTGAGAAAATAGTGAACTTAATGAGTGGCAGCTCGGTATGAAGCTGGAAAGAGCTGGCCATCAAAGTAACAAACAAATCACACTCACAATGTACAAAAATCACATTCGTTTCAAAAGTGGGCAAAATGGAGCAAAATAATTTTACTCAAACGAAAGTTAAACAAAAACATCGAAAATCGAAATTGTGTCAGCAAGAATATACAAAATGAGATCAAAGGAAAGTGAGCTCTCTTTCGTTCTTCCTGGCGTCCTTTTATATAGCCGCGCCTCGTTGCCCAATGATGATGGATAGGTCTCCCGACCAATCAGCTGTCCGCGCAGGAGGACCTAATGAAATGACAGGCACGGAGAGAGAGAGAAAGAGAGAGAAAAAGCAATAATACCGGGAGGAAAAATACAACCAATATACGTCTACGGATGTATGTTTTCGAATTTAAAATAAATACATTTGTAATAAATTTAAATAAGATGTAAAATAAGTCTCTGATGGCCCTAGATGTGTCTTTTCAGCTCTAAATACCTCACAAACGTTTTCTAACTCTTTAAAACTGCCCCTTTTAGGCTTTTATTCTAATTGTGTCATTTTGGTGACTGTCGCTTTAAATTCAAATGAGATTGTGCTCTTTTCAAAATATGTGTCAGCATAGTGGCAGATTCAAAAACAAAACTAATGTTCTATGCTAATGAGGGAAAGATCGCCACTAATGGACGGGGCTTTCCACCTCTGATGACATGTACAAGGAGAGAATGTCAATCAAAGTGTTTGTGCAGTCGGCGCCAGTGGTGTAGTGGTTAGTGCGTCGACACATGCACTCCGGTGCTCGCGGCGACCCGAGTTCGATTCCCGTCTCGTGGTCCTATGCCGATCCTTTCCCTCTCTCTGCTCCCCACACTTTCCTGTCAATACTCTCTCTACTGTCCAATCAATTAAAGGTGAAAACCCCGAAAAAATAATAATAAAAAAAAGGGTTTGTGCAGACTGTTTTTATCAAGTGTGGTTATGAAAAATAAAATTAATACACATTTTATCATTAGAAGCTGGTCATTTTTACATACATTGATGTTCATTTTTACATACTTTGATGTTTGAAGGTCACATCAATAATATTACATCAATAATATTACGCATACTGCTTATTTCCACCTGTGTATTATTACTCGTCTCCACCCTTCTCTCACAACCAATAACACAGCAGTTCTCATCCATGCATTAGTTACTTCCCGTCTTGACTACTGTAATTTAAAATTTAGTTTGGTAACTTTTTATTAATTGGTTTAATTTGTTCTGGTATAGCTGTTGATGCTTGTTGTAAGTGACCTTGGCTGTCCAGAAAGGCGACATTTACAAATATAATTAATTATTATTATTATTATTTTTATTATTATTATTATTATTATTATAACTCTTACTACACAACTGTGCTTAAAGGGCTGGTCCAGAGTGTATTTTTAAGTCTTGATTGTGTTTATAAGATGCAAAGCAATGTGTGCTCATGCTTCACTTGTAGAAAATCACTTTATTTTTTCATATATCTTACTTTAATTATATACAGCTACTCAGCTAACATGAAAATGACTGTCATATTTCCTAGTTTCTCCGAAGGAGAGGCTCTGATTGGTCAGCTAACATAATGTGTTGTGATTCACGGATTCTGCTCCACATTACTAGTGTCACGCCTATACTAGCACACACTTCGCCGTTGTGTAAATACTGTCAAGCAGTGTAACTGTTTGCCATATCAGTTTGAGCCTGAATCAGACAGAAAATGAAGAGGACAGAGCTGAAGCTCATGTCTGCTCTCTAAAATAAAATCTGACAAGTGTCTTTCATATACAGTATATTCGAGTTATAAGCATGTGTAAGTAATATGAAACATTCACGGTCCCTTACTTAAATACGACTCATGATCCTAAGACAACATAAATAAGCAACATAACATAACCAGCAAAACAATCCAAAATGACGAGATATGGGGAGCTCAACAACATAATAAATAACAACCAAACAAACCTAAAGCAGGTTGGGACTCCCCACTCCAAACAAATATCGAAAGGAAAGTATAAATGAGAACACAACTATAAAGCCGTCAAAAAATGTGGTGGCGTGGAGGAATGAGCGACAGCCAGAAGTCCACTTTCATCTGTTTTAAATATCTTTGTGGTGTTATTTTTGTTTTGTTTTGTTTTGTTTTGCTTTGCTTTGCTTTGCTTGTGGGTTTAGTTGTGGGTTTGATTTGTTTTGTTTAT
Organism: Danio kyathit; assembly: GCA_903798195.1. Lineage (NCBI taxonomy): Eukaryota > Metazoa > Chordata > Actinopteri > Cypriniformes > Danionidae > Danio > Danio kyathit. The sequence continues at coordinate 12,395,905 of LR812535.1, forward strand.
TATTTAACAAACCTTTTTGGTTTTGTTTAGTTTAGTTTTTTTTTATTTGGTTTGGATTGTGTTTGTTTTTTGTTTGTTTGTTTGTTTTTTTATTTTTTGTTTTGTTTGATTTGGTTCTGGTTTGGTTTTTAGTTTTGTTTTGTTTTGTTTTGTTATTTGGTTTGGTTTGGTTTATTATTTTATTAATACGACTTGTGATTCTAGAACACCGTAACATAAATAGACAACAGTCAAAGTGCTCCAACTAAATTATTTATTAACATAACATAACCAGCAAAACAATCCAAAATAACAAGAGTTGGGGAGCCCAACAACATAATAAATAACAACCAAATAAACCTAAAGCAGGTTGGGACTCCCCACTCCAAACAAATATTGAAAGGAAAGTATAAAGGAGAACACAACAATAAAGCCGTCAAAAACTGTGGTGGCGTGGAGGAATGAGCGACAGCCAGAAGTCCACTTCCGTTCGTTTTAAAAGCCTGACGTCACCAAATCAACCAATAGAAAACTGAAAAGGGAAAAAGACAAACAAGATCAGTTGAAAGTAATTATTACGGGCAGGAGTGAATGCCACACGTAACACCTCCACCCCCAAAATGGTGACTGGTAAACAAAACAAAAAAAAATCCATAAATAAAGCACCACCCATCACCATATATCAGGGCTATTCAATTGGCGGCCCGCTAGGCAATTTGTTCCGACCCTTCAAATAGTGTGAGCAAGACATCAAAAATAAATTTAGTTCAGTCTAAAAACGGCTGCTGTACTTATGAAGTGACGTGCGTCTGTTCAATACAGCACGAGCTGTTTGAAAGCTGCGCAGAGCGTGAGTCACCTGAGATTAAGCGAGTGAGTGGCGTGAGCAGCCGAAAACATTTGGATACTTAAGCTGAAAGGCTTCTGCTTAAATTATGCTTCTGCTATTATGATTGGAGCTGCTCGTTCTTTGTGGAGTTTTAGCCGAATCCAGCACTGAACTGGGAGACATTCTGGAAGTTCTCCTTTGTCAAATGCTAGCTATATATTTTTTTATAATTCTCTGGAACATAATTAAAATTAATTTGTAAGCACTTCACTCTTTGTGTCATGTTCTTTGAAAGCCCAAATACAGAAACAGAAGAAGCTCTGTGGAAATAGCAGCGTTTGGACGGCATTTTAGCATTCTCTGCTATAACATTACAACACATCTGTCCACGTCCCTTCGCTGTGCGGGGTGTATACGCGTAACCTGAAGGGATTATGTCTTCATTAAACTGGATGTATTTTTTTGTAGTCCCCAAACTTTGTTTGCTGTAGGCTTTTCTAACTCTGTAAAAGCCACCCAGCAAACAATTTTGTGTTTGATCGACGTCTAATAGACATCTAATAGACATCTAAGAATAGCCCAAAACTAGACTAGTCATCAAATAGACAGATTAGACAGACTTTATATGTATAATCATTCATTTCTGTTTATTTAATGACTAGTCTAGTTTTGACCTAATCTTAGACGTCTATACGATTTTCACTGACAGTCCAAATTTAGCCCTGTTTTAGCCAAAACAACTATGTTTAGACGTCTATTAGACATCAATTAGACATCTTTTAAAAAACAAAAAATGCTGCTGGGCAATGTCTCCCTTTGCATTGCACTTTGAGCGTATTCCATTCAGAGATGTTGTTTATGTTTACCATACCTGCTAACATTTGGTTTGTAAATTCCGGGAGACCCCCCGTGATTATGTCATACGCGAATTTGCATATTACTGACGTCATCGCGTTCTACCATTTCCGTTTGTTTAACAGCCTATGGTAAATAAATGGGGTATTTTATATTCGCACTACGCTTTATGTAAGCTTGTCAGTTTAACTAAATTTATTGCTGTTTGAATACAGTATATCATTATAGATGATTAGGGAATTTGCAGTAATCTCTCAGACAAAATATACTCAGACAAGTTCTGAAACTCTCACTTAAAACATCTCTGGTTGTGCAACAAGAATAAACGGTCAAATCAATTGTTAAAATAAAGGAGAAGCACATCGGGTTGACTATACAAGGGAAATACCTTCAAACTGCCACCTGTTCTAAATCATTTGCCGTCTGTATGCAGAGAGATGCTCTGCTCTCAGGCTGCAGGGGAGGGGCCGGCGGCATCACCCGCAGCTTGTTGAGAAGAGTAGGGACGGTACAGTAATGGAAAAACGAGTCTATAAAAATCGCCAGTAACACACAAAAAAGTCACTAGATTTGTCGCTACTCGCTTTTTTGAAAATTTGTCGCTAAGTTGGCAACACTGGCGCAAACTGAAGATCGGGGAGCGGGAGGGGTGAGAGGTTTGAGGAGAAGGGGGCGCGCGAACTGTAGCGCGCGACCGGAAAAGCACAAGCACCAAGTTTTAGCCTGGACTGTACCAAAATGCTGAGGAGCGGGGGGGCGGGGGAATTCCGGGAGTTTACCGGGAGACAGAACAATACGGGAGACGAGTCTGAAATACGGGAGACTCCCGGGAAAAACGGGAGTGTTGGCAGGTATGATGTTTACACAACTACATTACACATGAACTAAAGTTTAAAATATGGTATAGTAGTGGACCACCCCTTTAAACCCCTTATAAAAATGATTTTTGACTATTAAATGACTACTGAAAAACCTAACCTGTTTGAGTTTCTTACGGCTCATAAATACCACAGAATGAAGTATTTTGAGAATGTAAAAATGCAGATAGTTTCCAGTTAGGGTTGGGTTTGGGGGTAGAGTTGGGGTAGGGTGATTGAACATACAGCCTGCGTAATAACAACATCATTACGTCTATAGAAAATAAACCAAACTCAACATTGCATATTCTGCGATGTGACTGTTGTGGATGCGCACATTGCAATATTGATGCTGAAACAATACAGTATATTGTGCAGCCCTATACCAAACCATCATTTATTTAGTGTGTCTGTGTCTATCGTTGCACCTTTCAACGTAAACGCGTATTGGCAGACCACCCAGACATGACCAGCAGGTCCATATCCCGGCATTCCTTAGTCATGAATGGCCATTCGTCCCCTG
>LR812535.1:12403947-12411447 GCA_903798195.1 Danio kyathit
TCATTCCTTCTGTGTCTGGTGTTTTCCAGCATGTTTAAATTGTCCGAATATAAAGAATTGTTTAAAGAAATACACCAAGTGCAATTTATTTGGCTGATGCCAATTTATGATTTTTATGATGCCAATATTTTTTGCCAATTCAGATTGTCTTTATAAGAACAATAATTGACAGCAAATACAAACAAACAAAAAACATGCTTTTATTCCATTTTTTTATAATAAGAAAGAAAATATATTTACAAAATTATTTAAAATTAATATGAAATACATTTAAAAATTCTTAAAATATTAATATTATTAAAATAAACATCCGTTTCAACACCTCTAGCAAAACTAATTTTCCACTGTTTATAATGTAACTTTTTCCTCGTTTTGTTTTCTTATTTAGCAAAAGTTCAAAGATTATGAATACAAACTTATGAAATATTAATAATAAAAGTATTTTACTTATTTAGGAAAGTTTAAAAATTATAAACATAAGCTTATGAAATATGATTAAAAAAACGAAGTAAAGTACTTTTAATGTATTAATTAATTTGTATCTTGTTCTGGAAAAGCACTTGCTGACACCTTAAACATGACTAATGCTTTCTCTCTCTGAAATACATTTTTAAAAATTCTTAATTAAATAAACTAGCATGAAGGCAATAAAACAATGACTTAAATTACATTTTAACTGGTCAAAATGCTTGCTGTTGGTTAACGGGATCACCTCTTAGGTCAATCATATGAAAGAAAGAAAAAAACATGCGATTCCAGTCCTTGACCAGTCATTGCATCTCTAATTGTTCGATTAAATTCGTCTTCATTTCTATAGCGCTTTTACAATGTAGATTGTTTCAAACATAGATGAAGATCTAGTAAATTGAAACTGCTTCAGTGCAGTTTTTACAGTTTATGAATTTAATAGACAAATACAGCTCATTGAATATGTACACATAGACATCACCTATATATACTATATAACTGGAGGTTAACTATGTTTATATATAATTACTTTAACTGTTAAAAGCTATTACTTACTAGTTAATTAGTTATTAGTAGCTAATAACGTTATGGTAAGCAGGGAAAATAAGTATTGAACACATCACCATTTTTCTCAGAAGACATAAGGTGCTGTTCACTTGATTCCCCGGATGTTGGTAACAACCAAATCCATGTATGCAAAGAAATTAAGTTTACAAATTAAGTTGTCCGTAATAAAATGAAATAACACAGGGGAAAAGTATTGAACACATAAAAAAGGGAGGTGTAGAAAGGCAGTGAAAGCCCAGACAGCAGATGAAATCTCTCAGTAGTTCTTCAGCAACCCTCTGCTCTTCCTCATTGTAAATGAATATTAGCTGCTTCAGTCCAACATCTACAGTACATTAGCAGGATGATGACGATGAAACCAGAGTGGACATTTCTGCAAAGCAATGCTCAAAAACACATACCTGCCAACATTTGGTTCCTGAATTCCGGGAGGGCGCAATGGTGGAAACACAGCCAAGGAAACTCTCAAAAGCTTCAGAGAAAGAAAACCAAGCTGTGGAATGGCCCAGCCAATCACCTGACTTGAATCCAATAGAAAATGCTAATTAATTATCAGTTTTAAGTAGACTAGACCAACAGAACCATCAAGATTTTACACTCTGTTGATAAAGTCAAAACTCACACCTGAGCAATTCATGTGACTTCATTCTCCATATGAGAGGCGTCTTTAAGCTGCCATCACCAAAAAAGCCTTTTATATAAAGTATTAAATACATTTCAAATTTATGTTATCTCTGAACTCGATGCTTCAGTGCATTGTGGGATTCCGCAGGCATTTGTTTCCTGCCTCTTGTGTTGGTTTAAAGGCTGGGATGACGGTAGCAGAATCAGGTAATGATTGCCCGGCGTGTGGAAGTGGGCGTTGTGTTGTGGCACAGGGCTATAAAGAGGGCCGACATTAGCATTTTAAACCCAAACAAGCACTGAGAATCACAGCCCACAATCCAAACACACACTCTATGATTTCAGCCCGCTGGACGGAGCCGTTCCTAGAAGCTCAAAAAGAGCCGAGAAAGTCCTTAATTGACAATTTCTTGAAAATTGCTAAGGGGGGGAAAACAAAAGACTAGCCTTTGGTTGCCAGAGTGTAATAAAGCATTTCTCATCACTGTCTATGTGATTGAGCCTATACAAAATCGATTTATTTCCCGGGTAACTCACAATAATTGAAATACAGACAACGTTTGGTTCCAATTTACCAGCAATAAAGTTGTAATGGGGTTTTCTCTGCAATTTTAGACCTAATACACTCATTCTAAAGAGCAGTATTTTTGCCAGTCGAACAAATAGCATCACTGAGGCTTACAACCAGTAATAGGCCCACATTGATGCACACATTAAACTTGTTAAATCAATTCGGTAGACACTTTCTAAAATGGACTGTCGTTTCTCTCTCTCTCTCTGGCGTGCGCGCAGTCGGCTCATGGCCTCTACACGTATCAATCACTGGCGCTCATCCCCAATGATTCAGCCCTTTTAGTTAGTCATTATTTATGCTTCAAAGACACGGAGGGTGAAAAAAATACAAAAAAAAAGACAACAAACCTGACTTGAGGATGTATTTATAGAACTGGGGGGTTTTTAAAATGAAGCTGGACGCTGGGCGCGCATTTAAACTCAGTTCTTATGGATTTTGCTGTTTAACTGTTCAAGACGTTTCTGGCTTGGTTTCCAAAGGGAAGCTGAGCCAAAACCGCGGATACATCTGTCAGCAAGAGAGTTCAGATGGGAACAGAAAAGACTATGGTTTAATGCTGTTTAATGAATGACAGGGTAAACTGTTTCCAATAGTAAGATCAATATGGCTGCTATACTATATAAGCAACCCAGGCTCATTCTGATTACGTACCCCTATATACATTTCTGAAGAGAGCTAAATAGGTCCCTGGAGCTACGTTTTTTTTGCAGTTTTTGTTTTTACAAATCTGCCAGAGACCACTGTGTAATCTTTTTCAGATCTCAAATTTCTCTTGCGAGTGTCATTCATGCCTGCTGTTCTCATGCAAATCCACCAGAGGCCGCTTTTGACTGACTGACTGACCAACCGACCGATCCCTTCACCCTCCCCCTTCCCTAAACCCAACCAATAGTGTTTTAAAAAGCACCTATTGACCCGCCCACCCCTTTCCCTAAACCCAACTGCAGTGTTTTGAAAAGCAATCCAGAAAAAGAAAAGCGCTCTGATTTTTACCACGTTTTCAGATTTTGCCACATTCTCACCCTGTTATTTACTTGTTTATTTGATTTTTTTAACTTTTGTTTTTGTCTTACCTGCCTTCTGGAACCGTTCTTCAACGGACTCGAACCCTGTCGGCACGGTCAACTGCGCTCTGCGTCTCAAGTCTGCCGACGTACATGTCAAGCTATCGGGCGAACTTGTAACAGCGGAAATACGGATATCCATACGAAGATGAGCAGTCAGTTGCTAAGTGAGAAAAGAAACGGCGTCATACATAATTTGCGATCTCCAGAAACATATATAGGGCTACGCTTTCAGAATGAGCCTATGTTGTGAAAAAGCATTCGAGAAATCAATTTTTTTTTTGTTGAATCAATTCTGAGCTTAACTTTTAACAGAAAGTGGTGCTCTAGACTAGATTTTTTTTTTACAACATATTATGCTCTAGACTAGTTATTTTAATAGCAGATGGCACTCTAGACTAGTATTTAATGTCAGATGGTGCTCGAGGCTAGTTTTTACACTCTATTTTAGTTTATAGCAGCAGATGTTGCTCTATGTTAGTTAAGGGTAGTTTTAGACAGCAGATATTACTCTAAGCTAGTTTTTAACACCAGATGGCGCTCTATGCTAGTTTGTAAAAGTAGGTTAGGTTTTACCAGCCAATGGTGCTCTAGTCCAGTTTTTGCCAGCTAATGGTCCTCTAGTCAAGTCTTTAACACCAGGTGGTGCTTTAGGCTAGTTTTTAACAGTAGATGGCACTATAGGCTAGTTTTTAAAAGTAGCTGGCAATCTAGCATAGTTTTATATCTGGGCTATTTTTTGACAGTAAATTGTGCTCTATGCAAGTTTTTAACAGCAGATGGCGCTCTAGGCTATTTTTATTCCAGCAAATGGCACTCTATGCTAGTTTTTACCAGCCAATGGCTTTCTAGGTTAGTTTTTAAACAACAGATGGTGCTCTAGGCTAGTTTAAAAGCAGGTCATGCTCTAGGTTAGGGCTGCGTACAAAATCGCATCCTTCCATATTATATAGTACGCTAAAAACAGGCTAGTTTTTGCCATCCAATGTTTTAAACAGCAGACGGTGCTCTAGGCTATTTTTTTAACAGTAGATGGCACTCTGTGCTAGTTTTTAACACCAGATGGGGCTCTAGACTTTTTATCAGCCAATGGTGTTCTATGCTAGTTTTTACCAGCCAATGTCACTCTAGGCTAATTTTTACCATCCAATGTCACTCTAGGCTAGTTTTTGAACCAGATGGTGCTCTAGGCTAGTTTTTAACACCAGGTGGTGCTCTACACTAGTTTTTACCAGCCAATGGCATTCTAGGCTAGTTTTTAAACACCAGAGGTGGTCTAGGCTAGTTTTTACCAGCTGATGGTGCTCTAGGCTAGTTTTTAACATCAGATGGTGCTCTATGTTAGTTTGTAAAAGTAGATAGCAATCTAGGCTAGTTTTAAACAGCAGGCAGTGCTCTAGGCTATTTTGTATAGTAGATGGCGCTCTATGCTAGTTTTTAATAGCAGATGGTGCTCTAGACTAGTTTTTATCAGCCAATTGTGCTCTATGCTAGTTTTTACCATCCAATGTCACTCTAGGCTAGTTTTTGAACCAGATGGTGCTCTAGGCTAGTTTTTAACACCAGGTGGTGCTCTACACTAGTTTTTACTCGCCAATGGCATTCTAGGCTAGTTTTTAAACACCAGAGGTGGTCTAGGCTAGTTTTTACCAGCTGATGGTGCTCTAGGCCAGTTTTTGCCACCCAGTAAAACTCTAGGCTAGTTTTTAGCACCAGATGGTGCTTCAGACTAGTTTTTACCAGCCAATGTCACTCTAGGATAGTTTTAACAGCAGATGGTGCTCTTAGCTAGTTTTTAACAGCAGATGCCGCTCTAGGCTACTTTTTAACACCAGAAAGTTCTCCAGGCTAATGTTTCTAGTGTTTTGTTTTAGGCCAACCCTGTTCCTGGAGGCACACCAACAGGTCATGTTTTGGATGTCTCCATTATATGAACCAATCATTTTAGATTTTTGAGTCTAGACACACACAAGACACACACGCATTCATTGCTTTACATCGTGGTTTATTTTGAAAGGTAAGGGTCCTCAGAACAACATCCCGTAGAGCACATCAACAGAATAGTGTTGAATTATGGATGGTTATTCATTTGGTTTACGTCACAGTTTTTTCCAGAGACCTGTTGTTTACATTGTTTACTATGATACTGACATGCGAAAACGGCGTATTTGTAGTAAAAAACAAGACAATGTCATAGCTTACAGTGTTACAAATAAAAGAGACCACAAACTGAATAAAAAGTTAAAGATATAGTTGCTAAAAATCTAAACAAAGCAGTCAAGTGTTATCTATGAGCCACTTTTAGCAAGTAACTTACTTTCTAGTTTGACTGATGGAGAATTTAGCCAATGGGTGCATGATTATTTCGATATACAGTATGGTGACGTTTATTGATCAGTTGGACATGTTGTTTTATTGCTCTTTGTGCACGGCCACTGGTTAAGCGCTCCTGTCAATCATTATGTGATGTGATGCACATATCCTGCATAGCTTATGCTAAAAGTTCAAGCTAGAACAAGGATGTTAGGGACTTTGGATATACTCAACAACTTCTGGTTGACATGAACTTTAAACAGAGAGTTTAGAACTGTTCCCTTAAAACATATTCCACTATACAGTAGTCTTTATTTACGACTTCATTGTAGACACTAGAACTGTGTCCCCCCACCCACCCACCCCCTGTAGTGATCCACCACTGTGCTGTATTATCATGTATGAGTTTGTAGGCTGCAGGGTGAAGGCGATGGCCGCTGTTGTAGCGTCAGTGTAGCGGCTGCTATTGTGCTGGTACACAGGTACAGTAATTAAACTGTCTCACCGCCCAATCCCCTCTGCCTGCCAGCTGCTGATGTATTATAGAGACATTCAGCTAATCGATTAAAAGTGCTCAGACAGGGGAGATGTTTGACAGCCCTGCGCTAAGATGAAATTAGTGTGTATGTGTGTGTGAGAAAGGCCACGAGTGACCGCGGCCCTATGGGAGCACATACACACACTGTATGTGCTGATACGCGTGTAATTAGGAGTGCCGCGTTTTGACAAGATTTCCAAATGATCCCGAACGCATACAGAAAAAAGGACATAGGGGTAAAAAAAAAAAAACAAGGAGGAATCTGGGGGGCGAGGAATGCAGCGGAGGAGGCTTTCCAACAAACTTGGCCTCCATCCAGCGTGGCTGAAAATTACATGAAATTATTCAGCTGCCGGGGAATGTGAAATCGCACTAATTGGCTTTTGAAGTAGCCCGTGTGTGTGCGGCTGGAAAGGCCAAGGCCGGCCGCGGTTTGGCCCGCTCGGGAGCTCAATCGATTTCACAGCTGATATTTCTTCGAATCAACACTTATTTTACATTGCACGCGGGGGCTCCTTTTAAATGCAAATCTGGTGTAAACTGCACTTGTTGGTCCGAGCGCAAACAAGGCGAGAGGGTGTGCGCAAACATGGAAATAAGCTGAATTTTATTTACTTCAAAAGACCGGGCGCCGACCGCTCGCTTTCGAGAGCGAACCTGGTAAACATTTGCAGTTTGCCTTCTTCCAACTGTTCCGCCAAACAAATCTCTAAAAAATGCAATGTGTGTTTTATTAGCCGCCTGCGTCCTGGAGCAGAACATGGATTTTACAGTGGGTGAAAAATAGAGGGCTTGTATGTATACTGGACCCCTGAGGATCAATCTCAACAAACCTGTCTGCATTTCATCTGCAAATCATGAGGAAAAAAATAGGTAGCCAGAGTGTATTTGATAACACTTTACTTGAAGCATTTAAGTATAACGCATTACATAGCTATTCTTCTTGTGCCAGGGAATGGGTATACATTATAATACGTAATATTGTAATACATATGTGAATGTGTGTGTTTAGGCATATACAGTTGAAGTCAGAATTATTAGCCCCCCTAAATTATTAGCCCCCATTTATTTTTTTTCCTTAATTTCTTTAACGAAGAGATGATTGTTTTAACACATTTCTAAACATAATAGTTTTAATAACTCATTTCTAATAACTGATTTATTTTATCTTTGCCATGATGACAGTAAATAATACTTGACTAGATATTTTTCAAGACACTTCTATACAGCTTAAAGTGACATTTAAAGGCTTAACTAGGTTAATTAGTTCAACACCATATATAAATACAGTGCTCAGCATGTATAAGTACACCCGTCACAAATTTAAATTCATATTTTTAATAGGAAGCTAT
>LR812535.1:12416447-12426447 GCA_903798195.1 Danio kyathit
AGCGATCCATCTGTGAGCCCCGCAGCCCCTGTCAGACGCTCATTCATGGTGAACGGCCTAAAAATCTGCCATTGCTGTTCAAGTCTGTTCCTTTCAACCAGACCATCTTTTGCCCCACCTTCATACCGCATTCACCTGTCCTGTAGCAGTGAGCACCACAAATGCATCTGTTTTTCAATCCAAGGCAGATTTACACTGCAGTCTAAATCATAAACTCTGGTCAAATAGGTTCAGCGCTTTATTATACATTACAATATATAATGCAAGATATCAGAATCAGAATCAGTTTTATTGCCAAGTGTGCTTCACACACACAAGGAATTTGTTTTGGCTACAGAAGCTTCCAGTGTACATAAAGTGACAAGTGACAAGACAAAATTAAATATGAGAAAAGAAAAAGGCGATAAACATTAAACAGAGATGCAGTTAGTTAAAAAGATCTGGATGTTGAATTGTTTGTACACATTTGTTATAAATATACAGGTTATAAGGTGCTGTGTACAAATGCGTGTGAGAAAGTATTGCATTGTATATTGTTATAAGGTGCTGTGTACAAGTGCGTATGAGAAAGTATTGCACGTTTATTGCACAGTAGGAGAATATTTAACTGTTCATGAGGTAGATGGCCTGAGGAAAGAAACTTTTCCTGTGTCTGGCTGTTTTTGTGCTTGGTGCTCTGTAGCGCCGACCAGATGGCAACAGTTCGAACAGATAGTGTGCTGGGTGTGAGTTGTCCAGGAGTGTGTTTCCCAAACAACGACGTAACTCGCGGCTGAACTATCATAGTGCGATGCATCGTTTGGCAAAAGAACTATGTAGTGAAGAGTGTTTCCCAAAACCCATAGTTTCTCTGTCGCAGATCCATCACTTGAACTACGTTAGTTATGACGCAAAAAGCCCATAATGATGCTCTAAACGGGGTGGAGTAACTTCTTCAGAGAACAGCCCCATCATTTCTTTGTGCAAATTATATTGTTTTACACAAACACGCATTTAAAATAAAATCCAATATTAGTTTTGGTAAAAACATGCACTCGTTTTACATATTATTTAAAATATAAGTAAATAGAGCATATAGGGCCTGTGTTTGCTTTACTAATATTATTGAGAAGTTGAACATTACATATTCTATTCTAAAACATAAAATCACTTACAAAAGCGAACACTATTCTAATATCATATATAAATCAAATAACAAAATAAATAATGAGGCGATTTATTATAAATATATATATACTTTAATAATAATATTAATAATATTAATGATGATGATGATGATGATGATTATTATTATCATTATTATTATTATTTAGGATATTGTTTATTTATTAAAAAATAAAATACAATTTCACATGCAAACCACAGCAGAAAGTTCTAACCAACAGACCCATGTCATATACAGCAGAGAAACTTAATAAACAACCCACTATAAAATAAAAGAATTAACGTATGCTATGATTTTTATTTTCACAAGTTTTGGAGACGTACTGTAACATAATTTCCGCTTTTAATTATACCTATAGCTTTCGCCATGAGGCTGTGTTCAAAATGATATCAATGTTTTCAAAGTGCACTGCGAAGGGAGCGCAATTGTAAACATGAATATCGCTAAAACTAAACTGTAAAAATACTTTGAAAGCAAATTACACCTAAGAGAGATGACCTTAATGCTTTTTTATTTTTAATAATTCCAGCTTTGAATGTTAGAATGTTCTAAATGAATAGGGCATAGGGGGGATAAGTGGGAATAGAACACAGCCAGGAACTATGCTTTTAACTACAGCTCCAGAGGTGTCGTTTCAAGAGCTCAAGTTTGCGACGCAGTTTGCGAATGTTCGTTGGAGCAATGGATTTGGGAAACAGCAAATCAACGAACTATGTTTGTAACGACGGAACTTGCGACCTTAGTTGGCTAACGATGGTTTTGGGAAACGCACCCCAGAGTGATTTTGTGAGCCCTTTTACTCACTCTGGAAGAGTACAGTTCTTGAAGTGTAGGAAGGGTAGGAATCCCCAGAATGTGTCTGTGAACTTCCAGCTATAGGGCTGCACAATTCTGGCAAAAATGAGAATCATAGTTTTTACAATCAGCATCGTGATTTTCTCACAGTTCTGTAGGTAATATGAGTAGGCTATTATTATTAGTTAATTCTCAAACATATGGTAAAACAATAATAATATTAGGCCCATGTGTAAGTCTACTGTCTACTGGTTAAAATGCTAAATTTTGTATAGACTTTGAATGGTGGACTTAAACAGATTTTAAATGGCCACGAAACCCCCCTGTCTCAGCAGGGTGTTTTCACACCTCTAGTTTGGAAAAAGTCAGGAAAGTGGGCGTGTCCAGCTCTGTTTAGGTGGGAGTGTCGGGGGAGGGAAAGAGGAAAGGATTTGCAAATATGGGAGTTTCCGTTTGGGCACGCGCGAGGCAAAACAAACACACAGATGCAGGGGAGAAAGACAGTGACAGTGTTGCTCATGTCATGGCTGCTGTCACTTTGAGTTCAAACAATGTATTTTATTTGTTTAAAGATTTATAATATTTTGGAGCTGTAAACACGTCAGGCTAAATAATTCTAATGAATCATTGACTTCTGCTGTCTTTATTTGTTTCAAAAACACTGATTTCTTTGCAATTTAAAATAGCATCTTTGGATATTTTTTTTCTGCTGAAGATACTGTTGTCCTAAAAAACAAAACAAAAAAAAATGTAAATAAAAAATATTACACATACATTGAGTACGGTATTACAGAAAATGTTGGCGGTTTTAAAACCTTGACTTTTCCTTTTTTTGCAAATATGGGAGTTTCCGTTTGGGCACGCGCGAGGCAAAACAAACACACAGATGCAGGGGAGAAAGACATTGACTGTGTTGCTCATGTCATGGCTGCTGTCACTTTGAGTTCAGTTTGCAACAAACTGAATGTTATTTGCAAACTTTATTACCTGTTATCCACACCTTATGCAGGTTCTGTTCACTAAAGTATTTATCATTGGTGGGCACGTGCGCATCCTCTTAGTAGTAAACAAACAGTGCGTCAGTTCATGTGTGATTTCACGGCCGCGAATGCGTCATTACATTGAGACAGAAATGACATTTTTGGGTAATTTATATCTTCTAAATACAGTATGTGACACTTTTAAATGCATTTGGAGGTGTTCATGTGAAGACTTGTGTGACCGCCTTTACGCTTTTCTCCTGACCTTGAAAATATAATTGGCTAAATCGTAGAAAAGCAGAATTAAGATTGTGTGTAGGGTCGAATCGATATCGCAATCTTTCTTTGATTAATCGTGCAGCCCTACTTCCTGCTCACATCATGGATCCTTCGTTAAACCATACACATACAAAAAAATAGATTTTTTTAAATTTAATTTATTCATTCATTTTCTTTTCGGCTTAGTCCCTTTATTAATCTGAGGTCACCACAGCGGAATGAACCGCCAAATTATCCAGCATATGTTTTACGCAGCGGATGCCCTTCCAGACTGGGAAACACCCATGCACACTCATTCACACACATACCCTACGGCCAATTTAGTTTACCTAATTCACCTACAGCACATGTCTTTGGACTTGTGGGGGAAACCGGAGCACCCGGACGAAACCCACACGAACACGGGGAGAACAGGCAAACTCCACACAGAAATGCCAACTGAGGCTCGAACCAGCGACCTTCTTGCTGTGAGGCGATCGTGCTACCCACTGCGCCACCACGTCACCCTTTGCTGCTTGTTCAAACTATTTAAGTAGGGAGTAGGGCTGCACGATTAATCGAACAAAGATTGCGATTTCGATTCAACCCTACACACAACCTTAATTCAGCTTTTCTGTGATTAAGCCAATGATTCAGTATACTTAATTAAAAGGAGATTTTTTGGGACGACTTAATTTTTTTATGTTCAATCCACTTAAGTTTGTTACGTTAACGTAAGCATTTTGTTTCAGGACAACTTAATTTAATTAAGTGGAACCCTGCATTTTTTACAGTGTATAAATGCTTCTCTTTGGGTGGAAGTTGAAATGCAATATTTTTGTGTGTCTGTTTAAATGCAAATGAGCTGCTGCTCCCAGACATGGGCCGGTGATCCTATTGGTTCACTGGAGTTGTATTAGGTATAGTTTGTAGCCCCTGATTAATATATATATATATATATAATGTGGCATGTGTTGTGGCATGGATAATTTGTCTTTCATGCTTTTATGTTAGATAAACGTATATATTGTTACATATAAATACATAAAAACATCAAAAAGGCATCATTACATGTTTAGAACCTTTTCTATTATTTTAACTATGCATGTCTTTAACTTGTACTTACCCAAAATAATGTTATTAATATGATAAATGTTGTTAAAAAAATGTTACTTATATGATAAGTGTTGTTAAAATAATGTTACTTATAATATGATAAGTCTTGTTAAAATAATGTTGCTAATATGATAAGTGTTGTTAAAATCTCAAGACTGAGAATAGACTATAAAAAGCACTGTTGATCAGGCATTAAATGCAGACGACCTAAGCGGGGTCCTAAGCGGACTCGATTGAAGGGGGGACCCGATTTCTCATAACACCGGTATAAGATTCTGACGGTATGATAACCTTGGATAAATATGCCGTGGTTTCACGGTATTGTGCTCACTGCTCTAAAATATCTTCTTTTCAAATGTCTGGATAAAAAACAAAAACTTTTTTCCCCTTTGAAAACAATGTATTTTATTTGTTTAAAGATTTATAATATTTTGGAGCTGTAAACACGTCAGGCTAAATAATTCTAATGAATCATTGACTTCTGCTGTCTTTATTTGTTTCAAAAACACAGATTTCTTTGCAGTTTAAAATAGCATCTTTGGATATTTTTTCCGCTGAAGATACTGTTGTCCTAAAAAACAAAACAAAAATAATGTAAATAAAAAAATATCACACATACCTTGAGTACGGTATTACAGAAAATGTTGGCGGTTTTAAAACCTTGACTTTTCCACATACCCTGAACTTGGTTATCGTCCCATGCCTACTCCCCACCTCCTTTCCAGAGAAGGGGAAAGCCTTTCAGTTTAAAAACAAACAAACAAACTGAACATCTGCATGTGTTTAAAGTGTTAGTTTACCCAAAAATGACTAAATGATAATGCTGACTTAACTACTGAGACCTTTGTTCATCTTTGGAACACAAGTGAAGATATTTTAGATGAAATCTGAGGTCTCCCTCATCCTCCATAGACATCCTCCATAGACACACAGCATACATTTAGGCCTTATTTAGGCTTGAAACAACACGAAATATAGCCCAGTCAGTGCAAACCTCTCATGATTAAATGTGTCTTTAATCTTTAGCAGCATGTGTAGCCTCTCGTTGGGAAATAATTCTGTCATTCTGAGTTCATAATAGTCCAAAAGGTGATGATAATAGTTAAACATGGCAGTTTGTTCACGTTTGCTGAAAAAATAATGTGCTCCTTTTTTTCCAGCTTCTCCTTTGTTTTTTCGCGCGTCACCTCTCGCGTTTGTATCCCTTCTAGACTTTCCCATAAATTACCAGTAAATTTACATTAGATTAGCACATAGTTCCAATCAGCTAGTGGTTTGGCTGAAAACAAACACCACATGTAGTCATTCTGCTGTCTCATAGAGAAGCCTGAGCTGCTTCCAGCGTTCCTGTATTTTCCCTCGTCCTCCTCTTTAGCACATGATAAAACACTCGGCGTCTGCCTCGGACCAATCACGTCTGCAGCAGAGCAGTTAAACTGTTTTACTGCCGCCACCTTCAAAGCTTCACAGTCCTCAGTATCCCGCCGTAATGCTAGATTAATTTCAGGTTTGCTAATGCAATCCCGGACAAAATACTTGAAACGGGTTTTAAAGGGGTGTTTGTTGCTGATGGCGGGTGGCTGTGAAAGAAGCAATCGCTGCACAAAAGCAATCAGGCCGTCGAGGAGGACAAAGCCAGCGCCGCGTTCCAGAGGAAGCGCCACAACATGTGAAATTGACCTGTTCCCTCACCTAATTCTCTGCCAAGGGCAAGTGTGTGAGGAGGAGCGCGCACACACAAACATAGAGGACGCTAGAAGAGATCCATTACACTGTCTTCTGCTGGAGAGATCTTAAAAAACGTAGCGGAGAGGAGGCAGATAAGAGGAACGGCCGATAAGACCTGCTGCTTATGGCTTTACCTGCCGTTGTGTGATAGCAGCCACATCTTCTGCTTTGCATTTGCATTTAAAAACAAAAACTAAAAACAATTGGGTTGTATAGACTGTCGGTGTGCTTACATGGACAACAATATTGTGATATTAAGACGATTAAGACAATACTTCGGCTACTTTGCAGCGAATTTTGATCAAACTAAACTAAAATCAACTCTAATCAAATTAAAGTCATCATAAAATTGAAGTTAGCCCTTGTGTACTGTTCAAATTGAATACCTTTTCATTATGTTGAGGCTGTTTTTTGCCTATCGACTTGCATTATAATGTCTTTTGATTGCAAAGCAAAGGCAGCATAACATATACATACTGTATCTTTATACAATGCATCCGGAGAGTATTCATAGCTCTTCACTTTTTCCACATTTCTTTATGTTAGAGCCTTATTCATTTATTTCCTCAAAATTCTCACAATACCCCATAATGACAATGTGATTTTTTAAAATTGTTGCAAATTTATTAAAAGTAAAAAACCCGAAAAATCACATGTACATCAGTATTCACAGCCTTTGTCGTGAAGCTCTAAATTGAGCTCAGGTACATTCTGTTTCCACTGATCATTCTTGAAATGTTCCAGCAGCTTAATTGGAGTTTTACCTGTATTAAATTCAGTTGATTGGACATGATTTGAAAAGGCATACACCTGTCTATATAAGGTCCCAGGGTTGACAGTGCATGTCAAAGCACAAACCAAGCATGAAGACAAAGGAATTGTCTGTAAACCTTTGAGACAGGATTGTCTCACGGCACAAGGCTGGGGAAGGTTACATAAACATTTCTGCTGCTCTGAAAGTTCCAATGAGCACAGTGGCCTCCATCATCCGTAAGTGGAAGATGTTTGGTACCACCTGGACTCTTCCTAGAGCTGGCCGGCCATCTAAGCTGAGTGATCGGGGGAGAAGGGTCTTAGTCAGGGAGGTGATCAATAACCTGATGGTCACTCTGTCTGAGCTCCAACGTTCTTCAGTGGAGAGAGGAGAACCTACAGAAGGACAACCATCTGTGCAGCAATCCACCAATCAGGCCTGTATGGTAGAGTGGCCAGGCGGAATCAACTCCCCGCTTGGAATTTGCCAAAAGGCATCTGAAGAACTCTCAAACTATAAGAAACAAAATTTTCTGGTCTGATGAGACTAAAATTGAACTCTTTTGAGTGACTGCCAGGCGTTACATTTGGAGAAAACCAGGCACCGCTCATCACCAGGCTAATGCCATCCCTACAGTGAAGCATGGTGGTGGCAGCATCATGCTGTGGGGATGTTTTTCAGCAGCAGGAACTGGAAGACTAGTCAGGATAGAGGGAAAGATGAATGCAGCAATGTACAGAGACATCCTAAATGAAAACCTGCTTCAGAGTGCTCTTGACCTCAGACTGAGGCGACGGTTCATCTTCCAGCAGGAGAATGACCCAAAGCACACCGCCAAAATATCAATGGAGTGGCTTCACAACAACTCGGTAAATGTCCTTGAATGGCCCAGCCAGAGCCCAGACCTAAATCCTATTGAACATCTCTGGAGAGATCTGAAAATTGCTGTACACCGTCGCTTCCCATCCAACCTGATAGAGCTTGAGAGGTACTGGAAAGAGGAATGGGCAAAAATTCCCAAAGACAGGTGTGCCAAGCTTGTGGCATCATATTCAAAAAGACTTGAGGCTGTAATTGCTGCCAAAGGTGCATCAGCAAAGTATTGAGCAAAGGCTCTGAATACTGATGTACATGTGATTTTTCAGGTTTTTTATTTTTAATAAATTTGCAACCATTTCAAAAACTCTTTTTTCACATTGTCATTATGGGGTATTGTGTGTAGAATCTTGAGGAAATAAATGAATTTAATCCATTTAGGAACAAGACTGTAACATAAAAAATGTGGAAAAAGTGAAGCGCTGTGAATACTTTCTGCATGCACTGTATGTGAAATTGTGTATGGAATGTCATGTGGGGACAAAATAACTTGCAGCATTAATTTATCCTTATACTATAACATGTAAAACAGGAACATGGCAGAATTATTCTAAAAGCAACCTGTGTAAACACCTTTGTCATATTACGTCTTATTCAGAATAAGGTAAATAATTAGATGGCTGGCGTCCACATACAGTACTCATTGAGAAACATTTCCCCCAATATTGAGATTAGTGTGGTGTTGATGCATGTTGAGTGTTATGTTTTTGAGTGTGGGGTTATATTGCTGAAGTTGTGAACAGTTGTGAACCACAGGCTATCACACACAGGTTAGATAATAGAGCTGAAGGGAATGCTTTACAAAGGCTCTCAGATAATGCGGTGAACAAATAGGCCTGATAGCAGATCTTAATTAAATCATGATGATGCTCGATAGTACGGTTTGGTCAAATCTTTCTCTGGATTGAAACTGAAGTGGAACTTTGCTGGTTGCTTTTGTGTAGCAAGTAAAAAATAGAATATATAGAGAGTTTTTCCCCTTTGTTATTATTTTATATAGAATAAAAAAGAAACAGGTTGTTATACAGCGTATAATCACGTATTTAAATGTGATTTATGTACTCAATAATAACATTTTATGATTTTCAGTGTTCATAATTCGTCTCTTTACACTAAATATTTAATTTTATGTATAGTATTTAATATTAATCCATGTTTGCGTGGGTTTACTCCGCGTGCTCCGGTTTCCCCCGCAGTCCAAAGACATGCGATATTGGTGAATTGGGTAAGCTAAATTGCTTGTAGTGTATGTGTGTATGTCCTGGTCCTCAATTGGGGGTTGAGCATTGTGCAACTCACCTCATAAAAACAAGATGTTATGAAACACCAATATGGTGCGGCTACATATATACTTAGATATAAATGGCCCTGGGAGTAAGTAAGTATTTAATGTTAAATATTTACTGTAATACTAAGTTAATATATCATCAATTAAATTGAATTAAAAAAAAGAAAACGTATGTGCAGAGTCTCCTTAGTCTCCTTAGAATTATAATGTTCTATCTGACATTTTTGTCAAAATTGAGTTATTGACATTTTCTTATTAAATGACTTCAACTGTATGTATGTATGTATGTATGTATGTATATATATATATATATATATATATATATATATATATATATATATATATATATATATATATATATATATATATATATATATATATATATTATTTTAGTTAATATTCATCTTATTTTAAGTCAAAACTATTTTTTTTATCAAAATAAGACAAATATCAACTGAAATAAATATATATATATATATTTATATTTATAAATACATTTAAATATAACATTTGTGACTTTTATAATTTATAATTTTATAATTTATTGCATTTTACTTAATATTTGTCCTTTTTTGAGTCAAAATAAATAAATAAATAAATATATATCATAATGTTTTTTTTTTTTGACTCAAAAAAGAAAGAAAGAAAAGATATATAATATAGGGCAGGGCTATTCAATTAGTTTGTCATGGGGGCCGGTTCATGAAAAGCATCCCAAACGAAGGGCCGGAGAGATATGAGTGATAGCACAACAGCAATATAAGAGCCCATATGTTGTATTTTTGCTCCTTAAGACACCCACGTTGGCTTTTTCTACATTCAAATGTTAAAATATTGTATTTTGAAACTACATAATATCAGTGCATTGTACAATAGACTTTTTATTTATTTATTTTTTTAAACATTCAAATGTTGTATTTCAGAGCACAACAAAAGCAGTGCATTGCTGAAGTAGGCTTCTTTTACATTCAGACACATTCATATGTTATTTTTTGAACTGCATAACAATTAGGGATGCAACAATTATAGATTTTGGTTGT
>LR812535.1:12431447-12433947 GCA_903798195.1 Danio kyathit
AATGGGCCTTTAGTCATTTTTGTGGATCCATGTGAGTGTGCGATGGTTTAGACAACGTTGTTCATATACAAAACTTTTAAACGACCAAAAATGTTTCTGTTGTTAGTACATTGTTGTCATTTAAATGTATTGTACAACACTTTAGGAAACAATGTTTAAATGCCATTTTTGTGCTAATGTTTAGAGAAAGCAGGTAAAATTTAATTTTAATAATGATGTTAGTGGAACATTTGATCATAACATTAGTTTGAAAACCTCCCATGTTAGCTGTGTAAATAAATAATAGACAATAGCCCCTTTCGCACAGTGATATCGGTAAATATCCAGAAAATTTCCGGAACGATTTTAACGGTAAATACATGAAAAAGGTGTTCACACTAGGGTTGGGCGGTGTTGACCAGTTTGGCATCGTACGATGTCTAATGTGAACATCGACGATAGATGATGGTATCGTCGTCGTAGGCGGGGTGGGGGTGGTTGTTGTTAAATATCAATTAATTCATAGCGAATTTAATAATTGCAGCCTATCGTTTTCACTACCTGACCCACATGGTCTTTGCTTTACTCGACCGTTTCGGCGTATGCGCCCGAAATTTTATGCGACCTAAAATATATATTTAAGAGCATTTGTGCTAGTGCAAAAATTGTTGCCGTGCGACCTGTTTTCACTGCAAAATCCTCACCCCGTGCGCGGATTTAGGAGACTTTTATGCAGGATGCATCTTTGCACGTAAAGACGCAAAACGCAGCGCTCAGGAACAGATTGTTATGCGATTGTGAACTTGCTAAAGTAAAAAAAAGCCCGGAATGCTTGCCCCGCCTTTGTGCTCTTCTTATTGGCCCACTGCGCTAGAACTGAACGCGAATGGATTGGTTAATATCAGCTGTCAATCACTCAGTCAATGCCTTCTGCCTTCAGATGACAGGAGCTGCAACCACGAAAATGTGAAGCGCTGAAGAAGAGAGAATGAAAATAACACTGACAGATTTAGTTTTAGAAATCCTAACGTTACTAATAATGGCATGTCTTATTAGTGATCATGTGCTGAATCTTAATCCACCATTTACACTTTTCCAAGAGTGGAGAAAAGACTTCCAGTGGCTTCAAGTCTGCTATAAAAATATCTAAAGCCATACACTGTAAAGTCTGTGGGATGGGGTTTGCAGGTAACAGCGTTTGCCACTGAATCTACACACTTTTAGCGCGAGAGGTGCTGTATAATCCTCACGATGTATTTAATCCTCACGATGCTGTCAGCCGTGCAAACAGCAGCTATAAGTAAAATATATCACAGCTCATGAAAAGACCGTTATTGCTATTAAGATGACATGCAAATAATAAGTTATATATCAATATAAATGTGGGGCGGGGCGATGGATCGCGATGCCGGCTCAGCATCGTGAAGTTTATTGGCCATCGGCGATGGATACAGTGCTTGTATTTGTAAACATAGAAGGGGGTCTGGCTTTTGTTGATGGTTTCACTTTTATATAAAGCTTTAGCATTCATGCTTTGTCCCAGAGACATCCAAAGGCAGAAGTGCCAACCGTTTACACATTTGGCTACATTACAAATTATGTGGATGGATAAGTGTTGTGAACAACCTCGATGAAAACATATGAAGGAACACTTTCACATGTCGAGATGTGCATAATATGTGTGTGTGCTGGCGCTAACCGGCTGTGACAGAGCTTGAAGGTTAACAAACGGCGGTTTATCATTAGCATTTTATCGATAATTTTTTCCACAATTGGCATTAAGAAGGAACATAGAAACGTTATCTGACAGCTAAATGTGTCTGGAAAAATATTCAAAGGCTTTTATTTTCATAAACAGCGCGGATGTGAATGTGTCTGAATGTTCTGATTGGCTAAAGTTGACGTCTCACGTCAGCACATTCTAAACGTGAACGCGCTCTTTCCGGCAATCTTCCTTCTGCATTCACACAGAGCAGCATTCCGACAAATTACCGGTAATGTTACAACTTCTCTTTCCGGAAAATTTCCGGAACGAGTTTACCGGTATTTTCAAAAAGTGCCTGTTCACACATACAGACCTTTCCGTAAAAATTGCCAGCAATTTGAATCTCATTGAAACTGGACTATTTAAACTAGATTTAGCATGTGCTCTTTTTGAATGTGCAGTAAAGAATTGTGCCATTAACTTGGCAACGTGCTCACAACAGTCTCAATCAGCTGTGTGTGTTTGTGTGAGTGTGTGTGTGGAGTTGTTGTCTGTGTAGTGTTCCAGATCAGTGCCTTTTGAAGTTCTCTTTCACGTAGGATGTTGCCTTAGAAGTCAGTTGCCTATGAAGGCAGTGAACAGAAGGCAGATCACTAGCTTTTGGAACAGAGCAACAGAGCAAAAAGACACACATTAACCTAAAATAAACAGGCTGTTTCATGAAGATCTTACACTACAAACATCTTGCTCCTTCTCTTTTTATCTTGATCTTCTAGCAGAAATATCTGAACAGTTTTATAACAAGATGAGTTTACC
>LR812535.1:12436447-12496447 GCA_903798195.1 Danio kyathit
CCATCATTTTGCTGGAAGACCCATCTTCCCAGAGTCATCTTACATTGTCATTTCCTTTTTTTTTTTTTTGTCCTTTCTCTGAGAATTTGATTGTTCATAGCTTAGGGTTGATTGTTCATAGCTTAGGAGATTTAATGGAGTTCTTAATTATGTTTTATTGTGTCACCCTTGCTAAAAATGTTGCCCTGTACAATGACATAGCATAGTATATATTTAAACACTCACTTAAATTTTGGTGCGAATGTTAAGTACATACTTAAAGGGCAGAAGAGGTGTTTTTTTATTCCAACCCAAAATGATATGTGTGCATATGCAGTATACATGAGCTAAAACTAAGATTTTAGATTTTTTTTAAACAAGCCATAAGACTGTATGGGCTCTATTTTAACGATCTAAGTGCAAAGTCTAAAGCGCATGGCTCAAAAGCATTATGGGTGTGTCCGCATCTAGTTTTCTTATTTTAAGGATGGAAAAATATGGTCTGCACCCTGGCGGATGGTCTAACAGAGTTGTTTTTATTCTCTTAATGAGTTATGGGTGTGTTTTGAGTATAACATGCATTAAACCAATCAGAGTCTCATCTCCCATTCCCTTTAAAAGTCAGTTGCGTTGCGCCATGGCGCATTTGCTATTTACATGGCGGACTTTGTAAGTAGAAAAACTAAAAGCTTCACTAGCAGGAAAACGAGCGAGGATAAAGAATGAGCGTTTGATTTGTTTCAAAACTATTTCTAAATTCCGTTCTAATTTCCAGCAAACAAATAAATGAACAATAATAATGAAGTGTGGTCAAAAAACTGAGTTATATCCAAACACACATCCTATTCTTATGCCCCATATGGTGATGCAAACGTCTCCAAAACCCAACAGGTGGAGAAATCTAAACTTGTTTTTATAAAAACAAATATAAACATGCATATCATAAATAAAACTACTACTAATAATAACATTATTATACACAAAATTGTCATGAATAAACTGATAAAAGACCCCCGAGCTGAAGAAGGCATGAAGGTAGTGGTTTTTATATTTATGTAGAAAATAATAAATTTTATAACATTTTAATCCTTGTATGAGTGTGTGAATGAGAGAGTATTGGGTGTTTCCCATTACTGGGTTGTAGCTGGAAAGGCATCCGCTGGATAAAAAACATATGCTGGATAAGTGGGTGGTTCATTCCGCTGTGGCAACCCATGATTAATAAAGAGACTAAGCCGAAAGGAAAATTAAGGAATTTTAATCCTTTTTTTTTATATATGTAAAGATATTTGTGTATTGCTGTACATCAGGTGTGTATTAAGCAATGTGTTAGCGCATAAGCGCACAACTAACGCACTCTACGCTGGACTTTAGACCAGCTTTCAGTTGGTCAATGGCGCAGTCTATTTCAGTTCCTGAAAATAGCAATGTGCCAACAATGCGTCTTAACACACCTTCTTTCTAGACCGGCACACCCATGAGTCCACAAAGTGGCACAAATGGATTTGCTATTTATATGTGGCGGGTGTACGATAGGGCCCTATATGTTATATACATATATATTGTAGAAAAAAAGTATATATATATATATATATATATATATATATAATATATATATATATATATATATATATATATATATATATATATATATATATATATATAAGGGTGTAACGAAAAATCCAAAATGCGCATAAAAATAGGTGTATGGAAACATAGCTATTGACATCACGGAATCACTAACTGGAATTAGACAAAAACTAGACACGCGCACTACATGCAACTATCCCCGCAGCATCCAGACAGGCAATTTCTACAGATTCGAACAGGGCAAAACAAATCACAGAGGCAATCGGTACATTTATAGCTGTGGATATGAGACCTTAATCGGTAGTGGAAATTTCGGGTTTTAAGAAAATGTTAAATGTAATAGAGCCCCGTTACATTGTTCCTTCATAAGCCCATTTCTTCAGTCAGATAATAATTCCTGCTTTCAGATCTACTGAAATGGCAGGTGACAGTCAAATCAAGCAGATCTGTGCTGTCTAAAGAAAAGGTGGACACTTTCTGAAAATAAAAAATTACTTAAAAATTGATTGAAACTGAGTTCCATATAAAAACTAAATTGTTCTTTTCTTTTTCTTTTTTTAACTACTAAAATATTAAATTTATTTTTATAAGCAGCTTTTTGGTTTTGAGTATAAAGAAGGATTTGTTTTATTTGCTGCTAAGCAGAAACCCCAGAAGTATAGCTTTATACCACTGTTCAAAGTAAAAAAAGAAAAGAAAAAAAAAGAGAGATCATGTTTTTATCATGTTAGTTTTAATACATTGAAAAGATTTCAATCAGAGAAATCCTCTGGCTTTTTTCTTTTTTTGCTGTATCGAAAACAAACCGAACCATGACACCACTGTGTCGTATCGAACCGAACCGTGATTTTTGTGAACCGTTACACCCCTAATATATATATATATATATATATATATATATATATATATATATATATATATATATATATATATATATATATATATATATATATATATATATATATAGTTAAAGTCAGAATTGTTAGCCCTCCTGAATTATAAAAATAAATAAATAAATAAATAAATAAATAAATAAATAAATAAATAAATAAATAAATATATATACACACACACACACAAATGTTTTACTTGCATTTGGTTGGTGCTTAAAATGTTTTAGTTTAAGCTACTTCATATCTGTAAATCATGAACCATGTCTATTTTAAGATATAGAATTATTGTTTGGTTTGGGAATCTGACAGTAAAAATAAAAACCCAAGTAAATAACCTGATGGCAGGTGCACAATCCAACAAGCCAACAAGATTTTATCTGATTCTTCGCATGTGCTGTCTTTGGAGTATGAGCTGATTTATTCTGGCAGGAGATACAGGGTCCCGTTATGCAAGTATAATAGATATAAACATTCTTTTGTTCTGTTTTCAATTAAATTGTTCAATGAGCAAGTAGGGTAGGGCAGTCAAAGATTAAGATAACTGCATTGGTTGGCATAACAGAGGGCAGTGGGGGCACAGTGTATTTTATCTCATTGTATTTTTAAATTATTGATTTTATGGAATCGTATTTATATTAGGAGGTATTTTAGGATCCGATTTTTAAGTGTATGTTTTATGTTATATGTTGTCTTGTGAGTGTCTATGTACAGCAGAACATTTTTTTCTAAAACAAATTTCTCCTACGGGAGACAATAAATTTTACCTTGACCTTGACCTAAATAAATAAAACATTGGTTTCTGATCATATGTGAGATACTGAAATGTCTTGAGAACTTGATTTAGAAATTATTTAAAGGCAAAAAGATTTGGCAAAACTTTTTTACAAAAAAATACAACTTGTGTATTTTTTTTCTCAGTGGCAGCAAGTTCACACAGAATTATCTTAACTGTCGTTGTCTTGGGCATTTTGCCAGCTCGGGTGTGTTGAAGTCAAGGGCATCGGTAGAGGATAAACATGGCGCTCGTGTTGTGATGTGTGTGAGAGACTGTGTGTGGCAGGCTGGTTTTAGTGTCTGTTAGATGCATGTAATACGCCAATCGTGAGCTGTGAGAGGAAAGTGTCTGGAAAACACAGACTTCATGGTACATAGAGCGGCCTTGATGTTCCTTTAGCCCCTCACAGAACACACCTCAACCATGACATCCACACAAATACAAAAAAAACCTGGAGAAAACTGGAGAAGTCTGATCATTCAAGTTGTGTTTTTATTCTGTTGATGTTGTGTTAATGTCTTAATATTGTATTCTGTTTGACTGGATCGTCCATGCTGAGATTTCTCTCCCACGGCCTCATCAGCGTGTGAATTATTAAACAGTGTAAGCAAAGTTAATAGTCAAATGCTGACCAAGTGCTTAAAGATTTCTGAGGCTTCTTCAGCAAACCTTGATCCCAATCAGAATGCTGGATAAAGAGTTTAAGTTTCAAGCCATGGGAATGATGTCCAGTTTCTGCTGGTTTGTTGTGTTTATAATGCTGCGTTCACCCCAGACGCGGAAGAAGCGTCAAGCGCGAGTGTTTTACATGTTAAGTCAATGCAAACGCGCGAATAGGCATCCTGCGGCGCGATACACGCGAATGGCGCGGAGCAAATGACGCGAATGGCGCGGAGCGAATGACGCGAATTGCGCGTTTTGCCCGTTTGACGCGTTTAACACGCAAATCGCGCAAATCACTCGAGTTCAAAAATCTAAACTTCTGCAGACATTTGCCAATCAGGAGCTTGCTCTTGTGGGGGCATGATTGTGATGTAGCACCTGTTGTTGGTGTCCGGGGGAATTCCTCCAGCCGACACCGACAACAGTTCATCAAACTGGGCTTGGCTCAGTCAGAAGCACGACTGAAAGCCTCCGTCATCCAGGTTAAGTTTCTGGAGGAGTTTATGAGCTCACAGAGCTGGGTGCACCTCTGAAAGTATCTAGTGGACTCAGACACTGCTCCAAACATATCAACGCTGTTTTTCAGCCTTCATAAAGCACATAAACACAGTTATTTTCTCAATAAAATCCATGTTAGCCATTTAGCAACGAAGCTACAGTCACCGGGCAGACAGAAGCCCTGCCCATGACGCAAATCCGCGTCTGTTCTGAAGTGAATTTGACGCGCGAATGAAGCGGAGTTTGACGCGCGAATGAAACGGAGTCTGATGCGCGAATGAAGCGAGTAAACTCAAATGTTCACGTGTCTATTTACGCGCGAATAGCGCGATTTAGCCGCGCATTCCACATCTGGTGTGAACACGGCATTAAAGAGCGCATATTTCATAAAAGGTAAAAAAAAAAATGTATATATATTCCTGCATCGTTTGTGTTTCTAGAATGTGTCTGTGAAGTTTTCGTTATATTTCATAGATCATTTCTTATAGCTTGTCAAATTTGTCTTCTTCCATGTGACGAAAACGGATCCCTTTAAATTTAAATGAGCTGCCACTTTTCAAAGGAGGGCGAAGTCTTTACAAGCTATTCTGGCTATTAATACCTCTGAGATACAGTAATTTATTATAGCTTGTCAAATATGTGCTTTTGTATGTGACAAAAATAGATCGTTTTTGTGTGTCCCTTTGAATTTAAATGAGCTGCTGCTTTACAGAAGAGGGTGGAGTCTGTACAAGCTATTCTGTCTATTCTCATAATACCTCAAAGGTAATTTATTATAGCTTGTCAAATTGTTCCTTTTGGATGTGCTTGGATGTTTTATGTAATACATAAAAAAAAAATTTAAAGGATTTTGCTATTTTGGGGAATTTTTCGCAAGGTTGAAATTTGCATGGAATTGCTCAAAGACCACACTGGAATTTTCATAGCATTTTGGAAAAACAATCTCCATCCACTTTATACAGTCTAGTGGTTATTGCACACCGAATCTGAAAATTTCATCCGCAATTTTTGCACATAAAAAAAATTGATTCGACCTCATGTTGTGTCAATTGTATTGACACACTGCCTCGAAACTTTCGTGTGTCATAAAAAAAAATTCGAACTAAGTTATTAGTTAGTGCTATTCCGAAAAAGCGCTTTGAGAGGTGTTTTGACAGTTCAAAGCCACCGTACAAGTGAATAACTAAATACAGAACGCCGTCATTTGAGCTACAGATAACTTTATGACAAACACAATGCATAATATAAGAGAAGGTGGCGGACAGTTGAAAACCACTATATGCTGGAGTCAGTAACTGGTGCACCTCTGCCCTGCTGCTGTTTGGTGTGTGTGTCCATACATTTGATGCACTGCCCAAAAACATTATAATAGAAAGCATGGTCTGCTTTTGGTCCATTGCTTTGACATGTCAATGTGGCCGCCATCTATTGTAATGTCTATAGGTACTGCCAGTTTTTGTTTTAGGATTTGTTTATGTACAGGAATGTGTGAAGTAAACTATCAGATAACCGATGATCACAACCAGTGTATCAAAATTCCACTGATTTCCTGAAATAAACTTTGCATTTTGGGATAATCCGGCGCAGCTTTTTGATAATGAGCTGAACTCTCCTTCCTCTCTATGCAGTATTGGACGAACACAATATGTAGCCTATTCCTCTTTCTTTTTCTACTTTGGAGAAGAGAGGAGAACAATGTATCACAGCTTGAATTGACTCGGAAACGTTTTGCGTTTTTTCATAATCAATTAATTAATATGCATCAGACTCAGTCTGTAAGGTTTGTTTATGTGATGATTTTTTCCGCATATGAATACAAAAATTCTAACTTCAGTGTGCAAAGACCTTAACTCCTTTCTAAACTTCTTCTACACTTACGTTCTTCTGTTGAACACAAATGAAGATATTTTGAGGAAAGCCGAAAACCTATAGCCATTGACTTCCATAGCATTTGCTTTTCCTACTACCAAAGTCACTTATAAAGGTTTGAAACAGCTTGAGCATGAGTAAAAAATAAGTAAATTTGTTTAAACATGGATGAAGTCATATTTTGATGATAGGTCCCCTTTAAGAGAAGCTTCTGCTGGGCTTTAGTAATGGATTGTTTATCTGTACGGCTGCACTCGAGGGCAGTCCACCTTGTGCTTTAATGCGGTTTGCCATAATGAATGCATTTCCAAATTAGATGAGGCTTTTTTCCCCTCCATTATTTTCTTTTGCTCATCCCGTGGTATTGATTGGGTTGCGGTGCCCACTGAACTTGACCTTGCTCGGGCTGGTCAATGTCAATATCTCGTCCTCCGTTACTCGTCAGGGCGAGCTATTGATAGCTGCATTTAGCAAGCGGGACTCTTCGGGTCTAAAGATCCATATGCATTTCGGAGGTGTCGGAATAATGCAGCTGCTTGTGAGAATGGGAGAATAGCACAGCATCCTTGAGTTAAAGTCAACGTGGAACTAAAATGACCCGGTGTACCATTCTGTAGTGCTGAAGAAAACAAGTGAATATGGAATCGGCTGGATTAAGATTAGTGTTATAAGGGATGGTTTGTCCAAAAAATTTATATTTCAATAAGCATGAGTAGTATTTTGATGCTTAAATGAATTTATAAGACCTCTGTGTAGTATCAAGAGGCACGGATATTAATTTTCCTGTGGATGTATGTGTTTTTGACTCTCAAAGTGGTATCCTTGCACTTGTAATATTAGGAATCACGAGGACCGCTAAAAATCCTGTCACCTAAAATGTAAAGTTCTCCTAAAGAGTTATTTTAATGTTGTTTTAAAATGTTGTTTAATGTTGCTTAATTATTGTCTGTCAAATTATCAAAGTTACACATAGAGTAGGTCATGATGACAAAAAAGTCTGTCAAAAAACATCATAAAATGATCTGATTTTAAGATTTTTTTTTTTTACACTTTCTCTGATATCACTAGCATCAGTCCTGTTGATAACTACCAAAATAGTATTTATTTAAAGGTTTTTAGCAGGTTAAATTACAGTTTGATCTTAATAAATAAGTAAATAAATAATAAAGAAATAAATGTTTTCCATATAATACAGTCTTTGTCTTGGATAAGTCAATCATGAAAATAAATAAATAAATAAATAAATAAATAAATAAATAAATAAATAAATAAATAATGTCCCATATTTTGAATTTTGCGTTTAAAAATAGTCAAATTGTAAAATTTTAAATACACAAACATTTAAACCTTAAGAAAGAATGTAGGATGTTGTATCGGTCTGAAATATTGCCATTCTAATGGGTTTCAATTGTTGTCCTTAAGTGTAATTATCTTTTGTACTTTGTGTAAAATATGTTTTGAAAGCAAATGAGAGTGAAATATTAAGAGCTCAATAAACATGCCCATTTTGCTACAAAAAAAGTTTGCAATAGCAAGGCCAGTTATGATTAGAATAAAATAAAAATATCCATATGTATGCACAAATTAATGCAATACTTTTTTTTTACAGTCTTTGTCTTGGATAAGTCAATAATAAGAATAAATAAATAAATAAATGAATAAATAAATAAATAAGCAAATAAATGTTTTCCATATAAAACAGTCTTTATCTTGGATAAGTCAATAATAAGAAAGAAAGAATAAATAAATAAATAAATAAATAAATAAATAAATAAGCAAATAAATGTTTTCCATATAAAACAGTCTTTATCTTGGATAAGTCAATAATAAGAAAGAATAAATAAATAAATAAATAAATAAATAAATAAATAAATAAATAAATAAATGTTTTGTTTTACATATAAACCATTCTTTGTCTTGGATAAGTCAATAATAAGAATAAGAATAAATAAATAAATAAATAAATAAATAAATAAATAAATAAATAAATAAATAAATAAATAAATAAATAAATAAATAAATGTTTTCCATATAAAACAGTCTTTACCTTGGATAAGTCAATAATAAGAAAGAATAAATAAATAAATAAATAAATAAATAAATAAATAAATAAATAAATAAATAAATAAGCAAATAAATAAATGTTTTGTTTTACATATAAACCATTCTTTGTCTTGGATAAGTCAATAATAAGATTAAATAAATAAATAAATAAATAAATAAATAAATAAATAAATAAATAAATAAATAAATAAATAAATAAATAAATAAATAAATAAATAAATGTTTTTTTTTTTACATATAAAACATTCTTTGTCTTGGATAAGTTAATAATAACAATAAATAAATAAATAAATAAATAAATAAATAAATAAATAAATAAATAAATAAATAAATAAATAAATGTTTGTTTTACATATAAACCATTTTTTTGTCTTGGATAAGTCAATAATAAGAATAAATGAAAAAATACATAAACAAACAAACAAACAAACAAACAAATAAATAAATAAATAAATAAATAAATAAATAAATAAATAAATAAATAAATAAATAAATGTTTTCCATATAAACTTACTTGGTCTAGGAAAAGTAACAATATATTCATACTTTATTTGATTTATTCTGTCACATTGAACAAATACTCACTCACATGTAGTCTTCAAATGTATTTAAAAAAAAAAAATTTATCCTAAGGCCAATTCTTAAAAATGCCCCATATTTTGAATTTTACATTTTTAAAAATAGTCAAATTTTAAATCCATAAAAATTTCAATTTTATTAAGAAAGAATGTAGGATTTTGTACCTTAATTATATTGGTCAGAAATATTGCTGTTCTAATGGGTTTCAATTGTTGTCCTTGAGTGTAATTATCTTTTGTATCTTGTGTAAAATAGGTTTTGAAAGCAAATGAGAGTGAAATATTAACAGCTCAATAAACATGCCCATTTTGCAAAAAAAAAAAAAAAAAAAGTTTGCAATAGCAAGGCCAGTTATGATAACAAAATAAAAACAACAGAAATGTCCATATGTATGCACAAATGAATGCAATACTTTTATTTTTCATTTATAAACTTTGACTGTCACAAGTTCAAAACATTATGGTTTAGCCTGGATTAATATACATAGACTACTTTAAGACTGTTAAATTCATTTAAATGTTTGTTATTGTGTATCATTATTATTTAAAAATTATAATAAAGCAATTTAAAAATAGTACAAATTAATTAAATTAAGCAACATCTTAGAATGTACTTAATTTGGAGGCTCTGCAAATATGCCTATATCTAGTTAATTATATTCATTTGATTAATCAGCCTGTCATGTAATTAATTTGATTAATATTTTTAATTGATTGACAGCCCTAATTAGTTTCTCTACCTAGGTGGCCTTGATTGCACTAGAAAAAAAAGTAAAGTTGTTTTATAGGCGGAAAAAGTTGCTGCAGTTTGATGGATCATCATGAAAACTTTTATTTTTTATTTTTATGCACATAAGACCAAATACATTTTATATAAAACTAAAACAAACGGTCAATATTGACATCATGTTAACTTAAATTGAATACAGGAAATGGAATAAAATTAATTTCACAACATCTGAAATTAGTTAAAGTGCCCCAGACACACCATTTGACCTTTTTATTGTAGCATAAACACCATCAAAATAAAACTCATCCAACGTTTCCATTCTGACACTCAGCTGTCATCGTCTCATTTAACACTAAAGGCTTATCAATAGCTCATTTCCATAAATGAAATGAGTTTCATCCCTGGTCAGATTGATCCATCAGCTGGTTTTAGATTAAACCTAAGCACTTTTAGAGGTTTAAGAGTGTTTTCCCCCACACAAATAGATTTACCTTAGAAAAAAATATTCTTGATCTTTTATTCAGTTCTCTTAAAACTAAAATAACATAATTTCCATTGTCCTTTTAGGACCTGAAATAAGTGTTACAATCAAAAAGGCAATCCATTTAAACGTTTTTGTAGCATAAACAAAAACATCAAAACAGAATTTTTTAAAGTTTCTCTGTGGCACTGAAATGTAATGATGACTTAAATTAATGGGTTAGATGGACGGGGCTTATCAAAAGGTCAATTGCATAAATAAAAATGTATCTGAATTAATTTTC
Source organism: Danio kyathit (assembly GCA_903798195.1). Classification (NCBI taxonomy): domain Eukaryota; kingdom Metazoa; phylum Chordata; class Actinopteri; order Cypriniformes; family Danionidae; genus Danio; species Danio kyathit. The sequence goes on from LR812535.1 coordinate 12,446,851, forward strand.
TCACATGGTCAGATTGATCCATATTCTGGATTTGGTTAAAATTTAGGAACTCTTAAGATATTTAAAGGATGTCTTAACCATTTTTGAATCTATTCAGCTGGTATCCAGGATACGGCGCGAGCACTTTTAGCTTAGCTTACCATAGATCATTGAATCTGATAAGGGTGTCTATTTGGGGACTATTTTCAGGCATTTTGTAATATGATTCCGCCTGCTGCAGCCATGGTATGGCAGCAAATTTCCTTGATTATTACTCCAGAATGAGAGTAGAGTTCCTAGCCATATCAATAAAAAAATCGGCAACTTTTCATTTTCAGTTGGTCTTAGTGCACGATGTAACTAGAACTACAGTCGAGCTTTAAATATGAAAATTATTTGGTCATTTCTGAGTGAGATGCTAATGGTCTTATCTGATTCAATGATCTATGCTAAACTGAGCTAAGCTAAAAGTGCTCCTGCCAGACCCGGAGAGCAGCCTAATGGATTCAACAATGGTAAAACTCAACTGTTTGACTCTAGGTGACTTGTAAAATGAGCCTATTTTCCAAAAAAGAAAGAAAGTTGAGTGTTTCTGTAAGAGTGATTAGGAGAGATGCTAATGGTCTAATCCGATACAATGATCTATGCTAAGCTAAAATTAAAGTGCTCCCACCAGACCCGGAGAGCAACTGAATGGATTCAGCAATGGTAAAACTCAACTGTTTAACTCTAGGTGACCTGTCAAATGAGCCTAATTGCCAAAAAAAAAAGAAAGTTGAGTTTCTTTAAGAGTGATTTTTTTTTCACTCTCATCAGAAATGTTTGTGAATGACTGGACAAAAATGCACTGACAGGCGACAAATTGTAACATCACAGCAAGCAGCTGGTCTTATAGTACACAATATAACTACACAAGAGTCAAGCTTTAAATAGGAAAATGATTAGGTCATTTTTGAGTGAGATGCTAATGGTCTAATCCGATGTAATGTTATATGCTAAGCTAAGCTAAAAGACCCAAAGAGCAGCTGAATGGATTCAAAAATAGTAAAATTCAACGGTTTAACTCTAAGTGACTTGTAAAATGAGCCTATTTTCTAAAAAAAAAAACGCACACAAAAAAGTTGAGATCCTTTAAGAATATTTTTTCCTCTCAACAAAAATGTTTGTGAAGGACTGGACAGAAATGCACTGACGGGCGACATGCTTTAACATCACAGTGAGCAGCTGCTCTTAGTGCACGATGTAACTACAGAAGAGTCAAGCTTTAAATAGGAAAATAATCAAAACTCTTTGGTTCTTTTTAAGCAAGATGCTAATGGTCTAATCTGATTCAATGATCTATGCTAAGCTAAGCTAAAAGTGATTCCGCCAGACCCCGAGAGCAACTGAATGGATTCAACAATAGTAAAGCTGAACTGTTTAACTCTAGGTGACGTGTAAAATGAGCCTATTTTCCAAAAAAAAAAAAAACAAGTTGAGTTCCTTTAAGAATATTTTTTTTTTCCTCTCAACAAAAATGTTTGTAAATGACTGGACAGAAATGCACTGACAGGCGACAGGCTTTAACATCACAGCAAGCAGTTGCTCTTAGTACACGATATAACTACACAAGGGTCAAACTTTAAATAAGAAAATGATTTGGTCATTTTTGAGCAAGATGCTAATGGTCTAATCCGACTCAATGATCTATGCTAAGCTAAGCTAAAAGACCCAAAAAGCAGCTGAATGGATTCAACAGTAGTAAAGGTCAACTGTTTACCTCTAAGTGACTAATAAAATAAGCATATTTTCCTAAAAAAAAATCCTAAAAACAAAGTGAGATCCTTTAAGAATATTTTTTTTCCTCTCAACAAAAATATTTGTGAAGGACTGGACAGAAATGCACTGACAGGCGACAGGCTTTAACATCACAGCAAGCAGTTGCTAGTACACAATATAACTACACAAGAGTCTAGCTTTGAAAAGGAAAATGATTTGGTCAATTTTGAGCAAGATGCTAATGGTCTAATCCGACTCAATGATCTATGCTAAGCTAAGCTAAAAGACCCAAAAAGCAGCTGAATGGATTCAACAATAGTAAAGCTCAGCTGTTAACTTAAAGTAACTTGTCAAATGAGCCTATTTTCCAAAAACAAAAAACAAGCTAGGTTCCTTTAAGAATATTTTTTCTCTCTCTCAACAAAATGTTTGTAAAGGACTGGACAGAAATGCCCAGACAGGCGACAGGCTTTAACATCACAGCAAGCAGTTGGTCTTAGTACACAATATAACTACACAAGAGTCAAACTTTAAATAAGAAAATGATTTGGTCATTTTTGAGCAAGATGCTAATGGTCTAATCCGACTCAATGATCTATGCTAAGCTAAGCTAAGCTAAAAGACCCAAAAAGCAGCTGAATGGATTCAACAGTAGTAAAGGTCAACTGTTTACCTCTAAGTGACTAATAAAATAAGCATATTTTCCTAAAAAAAAAATCCTAAAAACAAAGTGAGATCCTTTAAGAATATTTTTTTCCTCTCAACAAAAATATTTGTGAAGGACTGGACAGAAATGCCCAGACAGGCGACAGGCTTTAACATCACAGCAAGCAGTTGCTAGTACACAATATAACTACACAAGAGTCTAGCTTTGAATAGGAAAATTATTTGGTCAATTTTGAGCAAGATGCTAACGGTCTAATCCGACTCAATGATCTATGCTAAGCTAAGCTAAAAGACCCAAAAAGCAGCTGAATTGATTCAGCAATAGTAAAGCTCAGCTGTTAACTCTAAGTAACTTGTCAAACGAGCACATTTTCCAAAAACAAAAAACAAGCTAGGTTCCTTTAAGAATATATTTTTTTTTCCTCTCAACAAAAATGTTTGTAAATGACTGGACAGAAATGGACTGACAGGCGACAGGCTTTAACATCACAGCAAGCAGTTGGTCTTAGTACACGATATAACTACACAAGAGTCTAGCTTTGAATAAGAAAATGATTTGGTCATTTTTGAGCAAGATGCTAATGGTCTAATCCGACTCAATGATCTATGCTAAGCTAAGCTAAAAGACCCAAAGAGCAGCTGAATGGATTCAACAATAGTAAAGCTCAGCTGTTAACTCTAAGTAACTTGTAAAATGCGTCAAGCTTTAAATAGGAAAATAATCAAAACTCTGGTCATTTTTGAGTGAGATGCTAATGGTCTAAACCGATTCAATGATCTATGCTATGCTAAGCTAAAAGTGCTCCCGCCAGACCCGGAGAGCAGCTGAATGGATCCAACAATGGTAAAATCTGTTTAACTCTATAGGTGACTTGTAAAACGAGCCAAAAAACAAGTTGAGTTCCTTCAAGAATGTTTTTTTTTCTCTCAACAGAAATGTTTGTGAATGACAGGACAAAAATGCACTGACATGAGACAGGCTTTAGCATCACAGCAAGCTTCAAGTCTTGTCTTTCACCATTATCTTTAGTCACTCCGTCAAATGAGCAGCGCTTGCAGGGTTTTTTCCCACTTTAAGCAGCAGGCGTACGCTCGGCGTGTTGGCTTTCTGTTGGAAATGAATGGGTTTTGTTCTTGAAATGGCTCAGTGTGATGACGCTTTTGATACGGACGGCGAGTGGACAGCGCTTGTCAGCTGGAGAGCCTTGCGTTCCCGCTCTCCCCTCGGCCCTCTTATCTCCGTATCTGACACAGTTGTTTCTGCTGCTGATGAGAGGAAAAGAGCACAATGATAAAATAGCAAATCACTTCAGCGGGGACTTCAGAGCCTGGACGAGCTATCCGCGGACAATTATTCCTCGCTGAGCGCCTCTTCAAGGTGTAATCTAACATCTCCGCAGCAGCCGAGCTGGAGATTTGCACTTGTGTCGCGTGCGTTTTGCAGCCGACAGTGTGTTTTAGTGTGTAGAGATGATAGCAAACAATGCTGAGCTCATTCATACAAGCTAGTGAACAATGCTTCAGGATGAAAATGTACACTGTAATGCGTTCAGCTTAGGGGAAGTTACTCTTTAGAGCTGTAGCTGGCATGCTAGTTAGGTTATTGTCACCTAGAATGTCATATATGACTTCTGTTTATAAGAGTTTAAGTTATACTGTAGAACTATTACCAGAACAATACTGAATGTCAGGGACATTTTGAAATGTATGAGAATATATTTGTCATATTTAATCGCATGACAACACAAAGTCAATTGTAAGTCTATCAATTGAAGCATACACTACCAGACAAAATTCTTGTCGTCGATCCCAGTTGTAAGAGTAACAAATAATAACTTGTCTTCTAGTTGATCATTTGTGAAACTGGCAGAAGGTGGAGTTTTCAGATGAATCATCTGCTAAACTGCATCCCAATCATCACAAATACTGAAGACCTATTGGAACCCTCATGGACCCACGATTCTCATAGAAATCAGTCAAGTTTGGTAAAGGAAAAATCATGGTTTGGGGTTACATTCAGTATTGGGGCGTGTGAGAGATGTGCAGAGTGGATGGCAACATTAACAGTCTGAGGTATCAAGACATTTGTGCTGCCCATTAAATTACAAACCACAGGAGAGGGCAAATTCTTCAGCAGGATAGCGCTCCTTCTTATACTTCAGCCTCCACATCAAAGTTCCTGAAAGGAAAGAAGGTCAAGGTGCTCCAGGATTGGCCAGCCCAGTCATCAGACATGAACATTATTGAGCATATCTGGGGTAAGATGAAGGAGGAGTCATTGCAGATTCAATTCAAAGAATCTTGATGAACTCTGGGAGTCCTGCATGAACGCTTGCTTTGTCATTCCAGATGACTTTATTAATAAGTGATTTGAGTCATTGCAGAGATGTATGGATGCCGTCCTCCAAGCAGTGTCATATATAGAGTAAGCACAGTAAACACAGAGTAAATATAGAGTAAATATTGGCAGTATGTGTCTCTGTGTTTGTGAGTGTGTTAGTATAAATACAAAAATTGATGTGTAATATTAAAAATATATTCAATTATTAAAAAGTGTAAATAGTAAATATTGACAATATAAAGCTTTACTGTATGTGTGTAGGCAAAATTATTATCCCTCTTGGGAAATTGAAATTATATTTCAGTCATCATTCATTCATTTTCTTTTCAGCTTAGTCCCTTTATTAATCTGGGGTCACCACAGCGGAATGAACCGCCAACTTATCCAGCATATGTTCTAAGCAGTGGTTGCCCTTCCGGCCGCAACCCATCACTGGGAAACACCCATACACTCTCATTCACACACATACACTACAGACAATTTAGCCTACCCAATTCACCTATAGCACTTGTCTTTGGACTGTGGGGGAAACCGGTGCACCCGGAGAAAACCCACGCGAACAGTGGGAGAACATGCAAACTCCACACAGAAATGCCAACTGACCCAGTTGAGGCTCGAACCACACTTGCTGTGAGGTGATCATGCTACCCACTGCGCCACCGTAAGGCCTAAATTATTTTTATTATTATTAAATATTTCCCAGGCGATGTTTAACAGTGCAAAGCTTTTTTTCAACACATTTATAAATATAATAGTTTTAATAACTCATTTCTAATAACTGATTTATTTTATCTTTGCCATGATGACAGTAAATAATATTTGACCAGATATTTTTCAAGACACTTCTATACAGCTTATAGTGACATTTAAAGGCTTAACTAGGTTAATTAGGTTTACTAGGCAGGTTAGGGTAATTAGGCAAGTTATTGTATAACGATGGTTTGTTCTGTAGACTATCAAAAAAATATATAGCTTAAAGGGGCTAATAATTTTGACCTTAAAATGGATTTAAAAAAATTAAAAACTGCTTTTATTCTAGCAAATAAGACTTTTTCCAGAAGAAAAAATATTATCAGACATACTTTGAAAGTTTCCTTGCTCTGTTAAACATCATTTGGGAAATATTTAAAAAAGAAAAAAAAATCAAAGTGGGCTAATAATTCTGATTTCAACTGTATATACAGTTTGAAATTTGCCTCTAAAATATCTCCTAATACAGCAATTTATTTTATGTTTTAATAGAAAATGTATGTATGTATGTATGTATGTATGTATGTATGTATGTATGTATGTATACAGTATGTATCTATGTATGTATGTGTGTGTGTATGTACAGTGCTTAGCATGTATAAGTACACCCCTCTAAAATCTATCTTTTAAATTCATATTTTTAATAGGGAGTTATACATTATTGTATTTGTGCTTATACATTAAATTAGTCAGTACTGAAGCCAAATCTAAAGCTAATCTAACAAAATAACTTACAATAACTGTCCAAAAACTAGTACAGCCAAGTGTATATCTTATAGAAAAATATTAAATACAAAATTAAAAAAGAGGAAAAATCAAGAGAAGCAAAATAAATGGAAACATTTAGTAGAAATTTTAGAGGTTGTATTTTTTTTTTTTTTTTTGCAATATTTAGCTTGAATTTAATTGTTTTATCTTTCGATTTCTGTTTTATCTTTCTCTTTCGAAATATGTTTGGTGACTAAAATATTATTTTATTAAATATATCTGTTTAAAAAATCTGTTTTGTTTAAATGCACCAAAATACATTGCCTATATTCACTGAGAAATAGATAAAAATATTCATTTTCAAAATGGGGTGTTCTCAATTATGCTGAGCACTGTATGTGTGTGTGTATGTATGTATGTATGTATGTATGTATGTATGCAGGGCTTGACATTAACTTTTTTGATCACCTGCCACTGTGGCTAGTAGTTTTCCACCGTTACTAGCCACTCTCCATTTTCACTAGCCACAATTTTGTTGTTGGGAAAGTATATTTTATATGCATAAATTTGACTTTGGCATGCTAAAATGACTTCATTTAGATTTTGTGTTTTTTCCACTTGCCTCCTCGTTCGTTTGACTGTTTTTTTGTTTATGAGCTTACTCGATGAGCATGAGCAAATGGGTTATGCTTTCATAAAAAAGTGTCGCATTGCAATTAGTTTAGGACTTTTCAGGGCTCAACACAATAAGGATTTACCTTTTTTTCTCTGGCCACACCAAACTAATTTTTTCCTTGTCACAAATTTTAAATAATGTATCAAAACAAGCAAAATACTGCTGTACACATACACTTCTTATTCAACAAAACAGTTGACATTTAAAAAGTATATATTCTCACGCATCTAAAACTATGCACAGTGGTCTGTTCTGGATCCCAGATCACCAGTTAACTATGCATCCAACAAACATATTAAAGCAATAAAGGATGATTGTTAAACTATATTAAAAATAACAGCAAGCTAAAGAAAGCGGGTAAAAACCATTCTGTGCGCGATAATGAAAGGATGATGCCGCGCACACGGTTAATGTTAGGCCAATTAATAATCTATTCAAAGAATGGTTAAAGCGAAAGCAGCAACAACTGCTGCTGCTTACAAAGAATCTCGAGCCCTTGAAGGACAGTGGGTGCATGAGCATCGCACTAGTTTCATTTCCAGGCATGGTTGCTTTGAGTGAGAAAACGGCACAGGACCTTTTAAACACTCGCACGCATCAAATCATCTGTGCGTGCAACACTAAAGCCCTCGTCAGTGAGTGAGAGAAGCCTGTCTCACCGTGCACGTGATCCTCTTATTCGTTATTCGCCTGCTTTCTTTTACTTTCACGAAAAGCTGTTTTTGTCATTCGTGCTGCTTCTCGATCAAATGGTCATAAACTAACAGTCTAATCTGTAGTGATGATGAGCCAGCACTGGCAATTTAAAAATGAGTTTCAGCCAGCCAAAGTGGCTAATGGGAGTGGCTGTCTAACCCGCCACAACCGAAGTCTACCTGCATTTGGTGGGTTGGCGGATATTAATGTAAAGCCCTGTATGTATGTGTATACAGTATTCGTGTAAAAACAGGATAAAAACAATTATAAATAGCACCATTAAAAGCCACACAACTCTTTTAAACTATGCCTATGATGGGCAGATCACTGGGTTTTAGAGCAGAGAGAGAGACAGCGGGCGAGCGAGGCGTCATTAGCGCAGAATGAAGAGACTTAAATTTTGATGATATAAATGAGCAGAAAAGATGAGCATGGATTATTGAACACATCATCATGAAAACTTAAACCAGTCAAAGACGTTAAAAGAAACTAATTAAAACAAATGTTTCAAGCTCCATCTTCACGGCATCACTTATTCATCTGCCTGCGCGAGGAGAACGCTCCGGCCCTGTCATTATCCCAACTAAAGTCAATTATTTAATGACGTTTGGCCTGTGAAAACATGAGGAGCACATTATGGATTGAAGGACACCGGCGGGAAAGAACAGTTTCAAATGTGAGAAAATAGAGATCATGACTGATTTGATAGATCAATACGTACAGTAAAGTTCTTATGGGTGTCCAACAACCCACATACATTATTAAAGAGTCATATTAAAAGATTTAAACTCTTTTTTTCTGTTTTATCAGCATGGACTTTAAGAACTCTGCCCAGATATCAAGTATACATTTAGTATAGTTATTAGTTCATTCATTTTCCTTCGGCTTAGTCCCTTATTTATCAGGGGTCGCCACAGTGGAATGAACCGTCAACTTATTCAGCATATGTTTTACGTAGCGGATGCCCTTCTAGCCGCAACCCACTACTGGGAAACACCCATACACTCTCACATTAACACACACACTCATATGGCTCAATTTAGTTAATTCAAATCATCTATACCACATGTTTTTGGAGCTGTGGGGGAAACCGGAGCACCTGGAGGAAACCAACACGGGGAGAACATGCAAACTCCACACAAAAATGCCAACTGACGCAGCTGGGACTTAAACTAGTGACCTCCTTGCTATGAGGCAACAGTGCCACCATGCCACTTGCATTATAATTATATTGTATATAAATATTGCTCCCTACTAAAGATGTTTCTATTCTTCCAGCAGTCTTTAGTTGAGTATAATAACAAGTCTATAATAATATTTTAATTACTATTTATTGGGAGAATAATTTTTGAGAGTCAGGACTGAGACTGTCTGAATATTTTTTATTTTTTTTTATAAATATACTGTATATTAAATGATCAGTTATATACAATAATTAGCCCTACGGTGCAATTGTAATCATTTTTAAAAAGAGAGAGGCGTTCTTATCATTTTAAAATTTACAGGCATTGTAGTTTTAATAACTATTTTTTTATTAACTGATTTATTTTGTCTTTGCCACAATGAGAGGACGTAATATTTTATTTTACTAGTTATTTTGCAAGATACTAGTATTCAGCTTAGGTTGGCAGCTAATTTGTCAAGTTATTGGATCACTGTACAGTAGTTTGATCTGTTGCCAACTGAATAACTATATTTCTTTAGGGGGCAAATAATAATAATACTAATATTGAGTTTAAAAATCATTCAAATCATTAAAAAATTATTTTAAAAAGGCATTTATTCCAGCCAAACTAAAATAAGTTACTTTTTCTTGAAGAAAATAAATATCATAGGATATACTGGGAAACGTAACCTTGCTCTGTTAAACAACACTTGGGAAATATTTGAAAAAGAATTAAAGTTTTACTGGAAGACTAATCACTATTTCTTCAACTTTACATCACTTTTTATGAAACTGCCAACAGAGTAACGTACAAAAATGTTTCTTTTCAAAAGGAAAATTAGTCCTGTTTTATAGATTTATTTTTATTTTTCCTCTTGTGTAGTTTGTTCGTTCATTCATTCATTCATTCATTCATTCATTCATTCATTCATTCATTCATTCATTCATTCATTCATTCATTCATTCATCATTCAATCATTTATTTATTTATTTATTTATCATTTGAAGGTCTCTTATGTGTATATTATTGTGAAAATTCAATAAACATAATTATACAAAACTGAACTAATAAACCAATATACCACAAACTACCAAAAAAAAGCACAAATAAAATAACTTGCCTAAAACAGGATTTATTTACAAAATAATTAAATAACTAATTAATTAAACTATAGGATATAATGTATGCAGAAATCAACGAAAAAATAAAATAAAAAATAACTTACTGCCCATTGAACATGGAGTCGACCAATCTTTTTCTCATTGATATTAGTGAAAAGCTCAAACTATATACAGTATAGCTCCATTTTGATATTAAATCATTGGCTTTTTTGTCAGTTGATCTGCCAATATTTGCTTTTTGAACAGTTATTTCTGTTCAATTGAGCATTTATGATGAACACGTCTGAAAGCCACTGTGCTTATTTCATTCCCTGACTGTTTGGCTCCTCCGCAAGTTTTGATTATCTGCATTTTTTCTGAAAAAGGAAAGTCTTTCATGCTCTAGGAAATGTAATTGAATTTTGAGTACAAAAAAGAGCCCAAATAAAATAAATAGCCTAAAACAGAATTTACAAAATACATACAATCATTAATTTATTAAAATGTAGGATATGCTGTATAATGAAATCTAAGACAAAACTGTAAAAAAAAAAATGTGTGTGTATATATATATATATATATATATATATATATATATATATATATATATATATATATATATATATATATATATATATATATATATATATATATATAATATTTCCCAAATTATGTTTAACAGAGCAGGGAAATTTTCACAGTATGTCTGATAATGATTTTTTCTTCTGAAGGAAGTCTTATTTGTTTTATTTCGGCTAGAATAGAAGCAGTTTTTAATTTTTTAAAAGCCATTTTAAGCACAAAATTATTAGCCCCTTTAAGCTATTTTTTTTAAGCCTTTAAATGTTGCTTTAAGCTGTATAGAAGTGTCTTGAAAAATATCTAGTCAAATATTATTTACTGTCAACGTGACAAAGATAAAATAAATCAGTTATTAGAGATGAGTTATTAAAACTATTATTTTTAGAAATGTGTTGGAAAAATCTTCTCTCTGTTAAACAGAAATTGGGGAAAAAAATAAACAGGGGTGCTAATAATTCAGGGGGCTAATAATTCTGACTTCAACTGTATATATACAACAGTTCTGTCTGGTTCTCGAGTCTGATTGGCTGATAGCCGTGAGATATTCTGCAATATCAGCTCTTGTACAACTTCTTCATCCTTGTGCATTACTCCGCCCACATGACATGCAGAGGAATAAACTCACTACAGTTTGACAAATATTGCAGCTGTTGAACAACATAATGTTCTTTTGAAGCTTTTTTAGTCAATGCTGTAGTTGTCTAGATTGCAACTATGCAGTTTATTTAGAAGGATAGTGCCTTTTTAAAAAAAAAAAATATTTATATTTTCGGAGATTCAGCACATTGGGGGCCATTAGCAGAGCAAAGAAATTGATGGTTGACGTTCCGTCACAAGATGGCGACGGACCACATAATAAGTCTTTAGGGAGAAAAACTCAGCATAAATTTCAAACTACAGCTCATCAAATCATTATAGAAAATGTAAGTGTCATTCTAAGTCGATCTCTCACTTTTGTATGTTGTAGTGCTATATTTATACCATAGTAATCTGCTAGTGTTTGCTTTGCTTTGGCTTTTTTGGGGTTAGCTAGACATTGGTGAAGTAGCAACGGTTACTGCTTCAGATGTGTATGAATGGTGGAAGAAAGTAGTGCCTTATACGCAAGGTTTTTCTAGACTCTCCGTGTTTGATTTTCTTTTATATGCACGATCATGCCGTCGAACTGTTGTATAAACACAATATCACACTCGTAGCAGTGCGGCATGGCTGTATATTGTCACTGGTGGGACACTTAGGCACATGAGCCAACGCACGCCTCCCACCAGAGCCGATACAGCCATACCGCAGTGCTACTCATGTGATATTGCTCATATATACAGTATAGCTCCATTTTGATATTGAATCATTGGCTTTTTTGTCAGTTGATCTGCCAAGTATTTGCTTTTTTTTAACAGTTATTTCTGTCCAATTGAGCATTCATGATGAACACGTCTGAAACCGTCCATGTTTGTTTCATTCCCTGACTGTTTGGCTCCTCCGCAAGATTCGATTCTCTGGACCTTTTCTGAACAGAAAACGTGGACTTTGGCGCTCTAGGAAGTCTAATTGAAATTCTCTAACGTAGACGTTGATGAAGGGTTTGGATTCAGTGAAATGTTGTACTTTAATTTCCATTTGCCTCATTTTTTTTCCTCTCCCTTTTTCTCGGTAATGTAGAAAACTGCCGCAGCGGTTTATAATCTTCTGAACATCTCTTTTGGGGATGAAGAGATTCTGTGTGAAATGCGGTTTTTGTGTTTCCGCCCTCCTTCTTTGAGGAACGTTTGCTGCGCTCAAAGACGAACCGAACAAAGCAGAAGGAGTCTTGTCATTTTCTGAATGAGCTAATGACACGCTGTGGTCTGTTCGGGCTCATCATTTCATTAACTGGCAGCACTTTTTACATGCAACTACAGGAGATGTTGTGGTGTGACAGTCCTAATCGCAGAGCACCTTGAGCTTTATCAATTACAGCGTGACGTGTCGCTCTGCCGTCTAATGAGTGCAAATGCTGAACTAAATGAAGCATGCCAGAAATCTGACATCGTTCGGCGCAGGTAGAAATGTCATTTAAAGTCACCATGACATCAGAAATGACCCAGTGTAGGTTCTTTTTGGAAAGTAAGTCTCTTCAGGATGTAATACCTCGCTCTAATCTTCTTTTCACTTGACATTGTGATAGGAAAATACTTTTATACTCGTTCTCTTTTCTTCATTCTGGTATCGTGTTGTTTTTCATGCATCAATTCAATTGCTTGAGATGCATAAGATCAGCTTTGTACCTGTTAGTTCTTTATTTTGTTAGTTTGATGCATATGAGTCATGATGATTTTCTTTTTTTTTTTTTTTGAGGGGGTGTTTACACCAATTAAACTAAGACCACTTCTGATTCAATTTTGCAATCATTTAGTCAAAGGTCTGCTAACAAAAACCTTTTAACCCATTTGTCAATTTTTTTAAATGGTTTTATGTATGTAGCCTTGCTAATAGTGTCCTATATGACCATGTTTTGCATTTCTTTTCTCCAGGTTTTAGATTTTTTTCAAGAAAATTGTATTTGAAAGTGCGGCAACTATAGTTGCCAGTGGGCAAATATGTTGTAAGAACCCTTTAATGAAAAATTAGAATATGAGGAGAACATTCAGCATTCTAACTCAAAACAACTGCTTTCAAAAGATCAATTCATATTCATAAACACATTTATTATCATTAAAATTAGAAAACCATTTGACATGACCCCCGAAAATTCACAAAGAAAAATCACAAAGAACTAATCCATTTGTCTTGAAGTGATTAACACACGCTAGTTTCCTCAACAGACTACTGTGTGTCAAAAAGATAAATGAAAAAATTATATACAGTATATAGTCTACTTTAAAGTAAAGATATTAGTTAGATGGTTAAGTTATGTTTAGATGGGGTATTATGAAAGCAAAAATAATTAAACAAGACCAATAACCTTGATTTATTAACTTATTAACACATTATTTCCTAATTCCCCATGATTTCTGTACTTACAAGGTATTTACCCACCGGCAACTGTAGTTGCCACTTAAACATTTGACAAAGTATACAAAAAACTATAGATCTCTTGAAAGATTTGTTTTATTTGGATGAATCTAGACCTTCATGATTATGTTTATATACATTTGTGAACAAAAAAAAATTTTAGTATCATAAAAATTGCCTTTATTTGGGAGTTTTTGGGGGTTTGCATCCATTTTGCATCCTGAAATTAGGGGTAGGAAGTTGAAGGCCTCATGTGGCAGGAAGTAAATCAATTCCTTTTTTCTTTCTTGAAATCTTGGTTGTTTGCTTGCTTGTCATTATAAAATTAAACATGTATAACATGTAGAAAATTACTCATAAAAGGAAAATGGCAACTATGAACTTCTGCAACTATAGTTGCTGGTGGGTTTAAATGGGTTACTGTCTGAAAATTTTTTACTTTATGTATTTATTGATTTGTTTGTTTGTTTTTAACTGGAAATTAATTCATGCAAAATTATTAATTGTTTTTACCATAAAGTCATATATTCATTGATGTCCACTTTTTTTTTGTCATGAAATTTTATTCTTGCAAATAGCATTTTACATTTTACAACAACCCACACGCCATATACAATCCTATCTAGCACCCCCCAAAAACAATTCCCCAATGAAACAATCAACATCTGAAAAAAACAATAATATTAAAAAAAAATACAAATATAGACAAAACAAATATTAACAAACCATATATATGCATACACACACACACACACACACACACACACACACACACACACACACACACACACACACACACATATATATATATATATATATATATATATATATATATATATATATATATATATATACCTTCACTCAATCCACATCTAAGGTTTTTAAATCAATAAAAAATGCAATAAATTGTTGCCATTTTTCAAAAAACTGTTCTCCCCTACCTCTGATATTGTATTTAATTTTCTCAAGTTTTAAAAAGTAGACCAAATCTTTGAGCCACAATGCAATAAGGTTATGGGGAGGTCCGAGACAACAGTATTCTGTGCCTAGTTAGAAGAGATGCAAAAGCCACAATGTCAGCGTGTCTCCCGTTTAAAGGCTGAAACTGAGAAGGAACATCAAAGATCGCGATTAAAGGGCAAACAGCTAACTCGACCCCCAGAATATCAGAAACAATTTTAAAGAAAGTAATCCAATAGTTTTGCAACTTGGGACAAAATACAAAAATATGACTAAGGCTACATGGTGAAAGTTTACATTTATCACACATGTCTGAATTGGGATATATTTGAGAAAGTTTGGCCTTTGAGAGATGAGCTCTATGACTGATGTCCACTTGTAAAGATTTTTTTTTAAGATCTTTTCCATTTTTTTCTGAACTATGAAAATTGTCTTTGGATAATATTATAATTTATATATATATACATACATAAATATATACATACAGTATATTACAGAAAATCACTTTATTGGGCTTTATTTTTTTAATTCTGACAACACGCTAAATGTTTGATATCTTAAAATTTTTAAAGATATGCTGTAAATTGTATGTTTATTTAAAAATTGTAATAACTCATAGTTCTTATTGCATTTTTAAATATATTTTTCTTTTATTTTTAAAATAAATTACATATATATATATATATTAGCAATATTACACTTGTAGCAGTGCAATATGACTCTATATCGGCACTGGTGGAAGGCGCGTGTTGGCTACAGCTATATCGCACTGCTACGAGTGTGATATTGTGGTTATACAACAGTTCGACAACATAGTCATGTGTATAAAAAAGAACATCAAACACGGAAAGTCTCAAAAACTCTGTTTGAGAGGAACTACTTTCTTCCGCCATTCATACACATCTGCAGCTGACGTCAGAACAGCAGAAGCCGTTACTAATTCACCAACGTCACTTTAGAGCTAGTATTTGAATGATTCTCTAGCATAATGTCTAAAGCAGGGGTGTCCAAACTCGGTCCTGGAGGGCCGGTTTCCTACATAGTTTAGCTCCAACTTCCTTCAACACACCTCCCTGGAAGTTTCTAGTATACCTAGAAAGAGCTTGATTAGCTGGTTCAGGTGAACTTAATTGGGGATAGAACTAAAATATGCAGGACACCGGCCCTCCAGGACCGAGTTTGGACACCCCTGGTCTAAAGTGATGACAAAACAGAAGATTTTGCTCACATTTTAGGATTATAATGACTGAACAGCATGAAATGCCATCAGTCTACAGAGATTTCCCAGTTTTTTTTCTTTTGCAATCGGGAGATCACAATAGTTAATCCTGAAAAAGCCAGAGCAAAGCAAACACAACCAGATTACTATGGTATAAATACAGCACTACTGTACATCATACATAAGAGGGAGATTATAATGATTTGATGAGCTGTAGTTTGAAATTTAAGCTCTCCCCAAAGGACTTAATATGTGGTCTCTGTCAACATCTTGTGGCAGAACATCAACCGTTTTTTTACTCTGCTCAGTATGGCAGGCTGACGGACGCCAACGTGATGAATTGTAAACATTATGTTGTCCAACAGCTGTAATATTTGTCAAACTGTAGTGAGTTGTTTAGTCCCTCTTTAGTCCTAGTGTGGGCGGAGTAATACACAAGGGTGAAAAGGCTGTACTAGTGCTGATATTGTTTTAATATCTCATGGTTATGAGGAAAGCATCACAAAATCCGTCATTTTAGGCTACAGATATATATTTTAAAAATGTCTGTGCAAAATCCTGGAGAGTGTTTTACCTTTCAAGTTCACATTTAAGTGTTGAACACAAGAAAGTGTCTTAATTTGGTTTTATGTGACTATTATTCACCCTTTCTCTTACCCCAGAAGCAAGCATGTTTGTTTTGCTGTTGTGAATCTAAGATTTATGTAAGCAAATAACTTCTGAATGTCACTAATGATTGGCTAGCCTCTATGCATGCAAGTGTAGTTTCATAAAACAATTGACATTGTGAATCACTGAATGATTTGCTAAGAACTAAACATTCATTTAGCGAGAATCTTTTAGTCGAACCCCACATGTTTTCAGTGAGTTAGCATTCCTTAACGCATGACTTC
The DNA here is from genome assembly GCA_903798195.1 of Danio kyathit. Taxonomy (NCBI): domain Eukaryota; kingdom Metazoa; phylum Chordata; class Actinopteri; order Cypriniformes; family Danionidae; genus Danio; species Danio kyathit. The sequence goes on from LR812535.1 coordinate 12,463,336, forward strand.
GCCAGATTATTCGACTTCCCATTGTGCCGTTCGCAGCTTTGCCGTTGTCCGCGGCGTCCGACCGCGAGCGCATTGACAGCTTGATGAATTAGGCCTGACACTTGCCAAAATAGCCGTCCTGCTTGCCAGCTGCCAGTTGAGCGTCTACACTCCGTTAATTGAATTGGCAATTTGTGTAACAGTACCTGCCCCTGAGCCTTTGGTGGAGCCAGGGACCGCCATTTAGCTCCAATAATCCAGGACTAGGGAATAAGAGGTCTGAGCTTCACGAGAAATTATTGCAGATTTGAAATGACAGTCCGATGCCTTGCTGCCAATTTCCCATTCAATGAGAAATAAATTAACAATAGCAATAATGTTGACTTATAAAAGTGAAAGTTAAATTGACTTTCTAATAGCACAAGCGATTTGAAATTGCCAGCGCGGCCAGTAACAAATTGCATTTATTGCCGTCTTGCAACCAAATGCTGTTTGCGGGTATTGAGGACTAGCATTACATATTGAAAGTGTCAAATGGAAAGCAATATTGTCTTATAATAAAATGCTATTAGTTTATATCAGACACATTCTGTCCATTTGCATCTTTGCGAATTCATGTGTGAGTCAAGGACACTCTGACAAAATACCAGCACTCAGTCAGTTCTGGTTGTTTTACTGATAACCACGCAGGACCATTTTTAACCATGCTTTTCTTCTTGAATGTTTGTCACCATTGTTTAAACACACTGTACACCTTAAGAGCTGTGCACTTTTTCTTTTTCTTTTTTTTTTAAGGTATAATTATAATGGTTTAGAGTTTCTTGAAATGAATGATTCAAAGTCTGACACATTTAATATGATTACTTATTTATATATATATATATATATATATATATATAAACTCTTTTGCTTTTAATCTGGTTAGTATATGTAGAAAGTTACAATATGCAGATAATTTATGTAGAAAGTTACATTATGCACTAACATCTCAAGCCTGGTCAAGAAGGCTCACCAGCGCCTATTTTTCTTAAGGCAGCTTAAGAAGAACCAGCTGTCATCAGCCGTCTTGGTGAACTTCTACCGCTGCACAATAGAAAGCATCCTCACCAACTGCGTCACAGTCTGGTATGGAAGCTGCTCTGTTGCTGAGCGCAAGGCACTGCAGCGGGTGGTGAAAACCTGCCCAACGCATCACAGGGACCACACTGCCAGCCATAGAGGACATCCAAAGGAAACACTGTCTGCGCAGAGCACGCAGTATTCTTAAAGATTCCTCTCACCCTGCTCGCAGACTGTTTTCCCTCCTGGCGTCCGGCAGGCGCTTCAGGCTTCAGGGACAAAAACCAGTAGACTAAGGAACAGCTTTTTCCCCAGAGCTGTCTCCCTTTTGAACTCTGCCCCCTACTGACTCTTTTGCCCCCCTGATACACCCCCACTCTCCTCCTAACTCATACTCCTCATAATCACTGCACTATTTAACATTTGCACATTTAAAAATTGCACATATTCATTACACTACATTGCACGGATTTATTTATTTGAACTGTACATACCCACTGCACATGTACATTTGTAATTATGTACACACCCATTGTACATATACATTTGTAATTATTTCTATCTATCAGCACACTTCTGATTACTAATAGCAACCTGTACATATATCCATCTATTGTAAATCTCTGATCATAGCTAATATATAATGTTCATAGTACATCCATTTGTAAATATCACCATAGTTTTTCTATAACTGCACTTTATAACTTATACCTGTATCCTGCACTTGCTGCTATTGCACTCCTGGTTAGACCTAAACTGCATTTCGTTTGCTTGTACTTGTACATGTGTAATGACAATAAAGTTGATTCTAATCTAATCTAATATATGTAGAAAAGTTAGTAGTATATGTAATTAGAATATGTAGAGAAGTTAGCAATATATGTAGTTATATACACTCACCGGCCACTTTAATAGGTACACCTGTCTAACTGCTGTTAACGCAAATTTCTAATCAGCCAATCACATGGCAGCAACTCAATGCATTTAGGCATGTAGACATGGTCAAGACGATCTGCTGCAGATCAAACCGAGCATCAGAATGGGGAAGAAAGGTGATTTAAGTGACTTTGTACGTGACATGGTTGTTGGTGCCAGATCAGTCCGGCCTGAGTATTTCAGAAACTGCTGATCTACTTGGATTTTCACGCACAGCCATCTCTAGAGTTTACAGAGAATGGTCTGAAAATGAGAAAATATCCAGTGAGTGGCAGTTCTGTGGGCGCAAATGCCTTGTTGATGTCAGAGGTATATGTAGCAAAGCTAGTAGTGTATGTAGTTAGTACATGTAGAAAAGCTAGTACTACACTATATGTAGTTAATATATGTAGAAAAGTTAACAGTATATGTAGTTAGTATATGAAGAGTTTAGATGAAAATATCAAATGGGATTTAGAGGTTTTTGCATCTAAAATTTAGCATTTTTTTCCAACTCTTGTGTGTAGGCTCAGTAATTTTACTTTTTGAGTAAATGAGTTCTTTTCATTCCCTTTTAAGTGAAATAACTGAACATAAACATAGGAGGCTGAGAAAAATGCTCATTTTAGGAGAAAATTTCAGACGGCATTTAGAGGTTTTTGCATCTGAACTCCTCATATGTAGAAAAGTTTGTAGTATATGTAGTTTGTATGTAGAAAATATACCAGTATATGCAGTTAATATATATATAAAAGTTAGTAGTACAGTATATGTAGTTAGTATACGTTGAAAATTTTGCAGTACAGTATATGTAGTTTGTATATGTAGAAAAGTTAGTAGTATTTGTAGCTAGTGTATATACTGTATAGAAAAGTTGATAGTACAGTATACAATTACCGGCCACTTTATTAGGTACACCTTACTAGTACCTGGTTGGACCCTTTGCCTTCAGAACTGCCTTAATCCTTCGTGGCATAGATTCAACAAGGTACTGGAAAATTCCTCAGAGATTTTGCTCCATATTGACATGATAGCATCATGCAGTTGCTGCAGATTTGTCGGCTGCACATCCATGGTGCGAATCTCCCATTCCACCACATCCCAAAGGTGCTCTATTGGATTGAGATCTGGTGACTGTGGAGGCCATTTGAGTAAAGTGAACTCATTGTCATGTTCAAGAAACCAGTCAAGAAACCAGTCTAAGATGATTCGTGCTTTATGACATGGTGCATTATCCTGCTAGAAGTAGCCATCAGAAGATGGGTACACTGTGGTCATAAAGGGATTATCAGCAACAATACTCAGGTAGGCTGTGGTGTTGACACGATGCTCAATTGGTACTAATGGGCCCAAAGTGTGCCAAGAAAATATCCCCCACACCATTACACCAGCACCACCAGCCTGAACCGTTGATACAAGGCAGGATGGATCCATGCTTCCATGTTGTTGATGCCAAATTCTGACCCGTCCATCCGAATGTTGCAGCAGAAATCGAGACTCATCAGACCAGGCAACATTTTTCCAATTTTCTATTGTCCAATTTTGGTGAGCCTGTGCAATTATAGCCTCAGTTTCCTATTCTTAGCTGACAGGAGAGGCACCCGGTGTGATCTTCTGCTGTTGTAGCCTATCCGCCTCAAGGTTGGACGTGTTGTGTGTTCAGAGATGCTCTTCTGCATATCTCAGTTGTAACGAGTGGTTATTTGAGTTACTGTTGCCTTTCCATCAGCTGGAACCAATCTGGCCATTCTCCTCTGACATCAACAAGGCATTTGACCCCACAGAACTGCCGCTCACTGGATATTTTCTCATTTTCAGACCATTCTCTATAAACTCTAGAGGTGGTTGTGCCTGAAAATTCCTTTAACTGCAGTAGATCGTCTTGACCATGTCTGCATTCCTAAATTCATTGAGTTGCTGCCATGTGATTGCCTGATTAGAAATTTGCGTTAACGGGCAGTTAGGCAGGTGTACCTAATAAAGCGTATGCCGTTAGTGTAGAAAAGTTAGTAGTATATGTATTAGAAGTAGAAAAAAGTACTTCAAGTGTTGGTAAATTATTGTAAACAATTGAAAAAAGTGTATATTTTTAAAGTCCGCTTTTACTAATTGCGTCAAATATGTAAACATCCTTAATAAATGAATTATTAATATTTATCTACTGCTAATACGGCCATTTATAACACTAAAACGAGCAGTGAGTTATTATTATTATTATAATTTTCTTTTTCTTTAATCAGACCATATCCTACAATTATATTTTCTCCTTTCAATTTTTAACTTCACTTTTGCATTAGTATAAATCAGACACATTCAGTCCATTTGCACTTTGACAAAACACCAGCGCTCAATCCTGTATATTCTACTGTATTGAGCAGGCATGATGTATTTGCTTGCGTTTGCGCCGCAATATATTTGTGTGTGCTCAATCTGGCGTGGCAGGAAGCTAAACTGGAGGAGATGTATTATGGAGAATCATGGCCGGACAGACATTGTGTTGCCTCTGTGCTCCCGCCAGCTCTTTATTCATATATCATTTGCGTCACAAGCAAAAATGAAGCAGATTAATAGAGCATAATTCCTCAGATCAATATGCAATTATATTCATCTCTCTGGCTGCTCGGGCAGAGAAATGGAGACACAGCCGTACAGTCTCGCTGCTGGACGCTATTGAGTGGACTTAAAGCAGCCGACATGGGAATCGTTTAAAGAGGGCTTATGATGGTATGACTAGCGTTACATATGGAAAGTGTCAAATTGGAAAGCAAATTGCAGCATTTCATATGTTATGGCTTACTGTATTGAACAAGCATGATGTATTTGTTTGATTTTCTGCTGTACTGTATTGAATGGATGTAATGATTGGATGGCATTCAGTATAGTTAAGGGGCAATAGAATCATATAATGTGGCCATTTGTAATCCAGCATAACAAAACCAGTCTTACAGCATGTTGCATTGGTAAATTGTTGGCAATCGCCAACAATATGTTGGCTAAAATATATTCTTTGTGCCAAAAATCATTCGAATATTATAAAGATCATGTTCTATTAAAGGTGCAGTATGTAAGTTTGACACCCAGTGGTTGAACTACGTATTGCATTCTTGGATTAAAACACATGCAAGCACAGGTTGCCAGATTGAGGACCAACAGGACTATGCCTGCCTATCGAGCCTAAAGGCTTATTTAAATCGTATTGTAAATAAAAGCAAAAATATGAAGCAATATTTTCATATAAAAATTAGTTTTTGTCCTAACCAACACTTTTTTTAAACACTAAATTTTAGAAATTGATATCTATTTCTTGCTGCTTAACAACAGAAAACTTTGACAGTGATCACCTCAGGTACACCTCATGTGCTTTATTCAGTGTTAAATGCTAATAATGTAAGTTTGAATGCCATTTTACATGACATTTATTGCCATACTATTTAAAGCAGCAGCAGATAGTTCACCTCAGATCTTGAAAATAATATAAATCGTTAAAAATTTAACTTTAGAACTGACTCAGTGCAAGCCCACATATATTAGTGATTCAGCATGTACATTTAATAATGTTAAAGAGGTTTAATATGTATTAATTAGATTATAAACCTTACCATTTCATTGGAGTGCAGTAAGTGCACTATTCTGTGCTGTATGGTTGTATTAAAATTTCTGTCATGTTTCGTCTGGTGCAAACAGCCAAATTGCTTATCACTGCAAATCTCGTTACATAGCGTGTTGTTAGGACACAGGGTTACAATGTAATCCTAATGTTTACCATCCCAATATTTGCATGATTTCCTAATTCATAACCTAATTGTAATGTGAAGGGATGCTGACAACAGAGTGCGGATCCAAATGCAAGATTTATTAGTAGAATGGTCAGGCAAGCATCGGTCAACACAGGGGCAAACAGATGTATACGGAAAATCCAGCAGACAGGAATAAACAATAAAACAAAGCAAGCGTCTAACACGGAAGGCAAGGAAAACTCGTAATGCTCACGGTACAGTTAAACAAGACTCAGCCCTGAAGTGTGTGTGTCTGTGTGTGTGTGTGTGTGTGTGTGTGTGTGTGTGTGTGTGTGTGTGTGTGTGTGTGTGCGTGTGCGTGTGTGTGTGTGTGTGTGCGTGTGTGTGTGTGTGTGTGTAAGTCCATGTAATCAGTTCATGAAGTGCTCCCAGCCGTGAGTGTGTAAAATCAACCGAATCCGGAACAGGTGCGTGTGAGCGGTGCATGACTGGATCTGTAGTCCAAATAATGATGGATTTGTATTCCTTTAGCGATCTGAATGTTTACCAGCGGTCTGGCAGGATTAGATTGCTGGTGATTGTGACACTAATGTGAAACTCTGAATCTACGTCTCTTTTCCAAAGCTGCTACTGTCCACCGGAGGTCGCATTTCAGTCACGGATGCATGCTTTTAGAGCTTTTCTGACTGAATGAATGAAATACGTGGGTTTCCATCAAGGCAACCCGGGGTGCTAAAAAATAGTTGGCTAAACCAAAACAAAGACAGACGTTCTGGCACATAACGGACATTTTCAAAGCAGAATATCTGACTTTAGCATTATTTTTCAGATAAACAAGAATGTTCACTTAGCATGTTTCTTAAATATCTGCAAACATATGGTATTTTAATGTTTTATAAGAGTACCTTTAAATTGTTTTGTAAATTTCCTACTCCAAACTCAATTTTGGGATGTCTTTGCGAATGAAATTAAACAAATACATTTATTTGTTTATTATTTTTTATTATAACTTTATTTTACAAACTCTTTACTGCATTGTTACAGGAGCGTTTTTTTTATTTTATTTTAATAATTTATACTTTTAAATTTATGGTGTCTTTGTAATGTTGCACAGCATACAGTATATGCCATGTCTAAAATGAATGAAAATTAATTAATTAATAAAACAAGTGAAAAAAAGTGAACAAAAGGCATTACTATATATACACACACACTCACTATACAGACCCTAATAATGGCTGCTGTTTATTTATTTATTGAAATATTGTGAATTTACGTAAGTACATTTAAATTAATAATATCAACAGCAAAATCATATTGGGCCCCCCTTGGGGGCGCCCCTGCACCTATAGCGCATGTTTTTTTTTGGACTTGTGGGGGAAACTGGAGCACCTGGAGGAAACCCACGCAAACACGGGGAGAACATGCAAACTCCACACAGAAATGCCAACTGACCCAGTCGGGGCTCGAACCAGCGACCTTCTTGCTGTGTGGCGATTGTGCTAACCACTGCGCCACCGTGCTACTCTGATTTTTGAACTTTGCTACATTATTCCTTCATTCATTCATTCATTTTCTTTTCGGCTTAGTCCCTTTATTAGGGGACGCCACAGCGGAATGAACCGCCAACTTATCCAGCATATGTTTTATGCAGCAGATGCCCTTCCAGCTGCAACCCAGCACTGGGAAACACCCATACACTCTTGCATTCACACACATACACTACGGCCAATTTAGCTTATTCAATTCACCTATAGTGCATTCTTTTTCACTGTGAGGGAAACCATTTTCTGTCATATGTTTCATTAAGATGTCTTTTAAATTGCCGATAAATATATCAAAACTCAATTTTGGATTGATGTAATGACATTTTTGGGATCTAGAAATCTCTTCACCCTTTAATAAATCTGCTTTTGTTTTTGAAGTCAAAGCAATGCATTATTTAGGTTTGTGTTGATGGATATGTGTAAAGCTTATGATTCAAGATAAAACAGATGTGCTTACAGAAGCTAATCTGTGGTTCAACATGTTCACATTTTTCATTATGAAGCCGCTGAGTTTATAGTTTGAAAAGCTCCTCAAGGTCAAGGAATTTGGAGGACGTGTGGCTGATTTCTTTAGTGAGGATCCTCGTGTGATGAGAGCTGTTGTCTGGAGATCTGTCTTTAAGCACTGAGAGGAGGGTAATTTGCTGCTGGTCAAGTAACCTCTTAACTTTGCTTTATTCTTCATCGACTTCCTTAAACTGCTGCTGTTTGGTAGTTTAGATCACTGATACTGAACATTATATGTGGTTTCAGGTTGGGTTATTTTGTGTTATTTTATAGTTCATTTCCTGTGGGACGACTTTGATAATGAAAAGAAATTTATTTAGGTATTTATTTAATTCATTTTACTTTCTCTTTACTAAATTGTTACAGTGTAATTTTTTATTTTAATATCATATAAGTATACTTTTAATTTTAAAGTGTTTTTGTTGTAATGCTCAGGACTAATTCATTTTAATGTTAATTTATATTATTATTGCATATTATACAGTGTCCTGTTTGCATTATGCAGTGCATCGTTCATACATTCATATTCAGTTTTATTTACATTCATATTTTTTGCCAGATGTAGATTTTTGTTTATATATATATATATATATATATATATATATATATATATATATATATATATATATATATATATATATATATATATAAAATCTATATATCTAATAGATATCTAATCTATATCTATATGTAAATCTATATATATATCAATATATATAAAATCTTATTAAACTGTATCCTTATTGCATATATATATATATATATATATATATATATATATATATATATATATATATATATATATATATATATATATATATATATATATGTGTGTGTAGATTTATATATTAATATATATATATATATATATATATATATATATATATATATATATATATATATATATATATATATATATTAATATATAAATCTACACACACATATATATATATATATATATATATATATATATATATATATATATATATATATATATATATATATATATATATACATTCATATTCTGTTTTATTTTTTATTTGTTGCCAGGTGTAAATTTTATCTAGATTTTACAAAACCTTCCCAACAAATTTATACCAAAAGCTGTGCCAGGTTTTCTTGACTGTGTGTGTATTACAGTTAATTTGTGGTATTGTGCAGAACACATTTTTATTTATTTTTAATATTAATTTGACATTTTTGTGCTTATTAAACTGTATCCTTATTGCATTATACAATGCATGATGTTCACTTTGCTGAATTATTTTATTTTATTTTATTAATAATAAGTATAATAATGTAGATCAATTTAATTCACCTATTCATATTCAGTTTTATTTACGTTCATATTTGTTGCCAGGTGTAGATTTTTGCACATATATATATATATATATATATATATATATATATATATATATATATATATATATATATATATATATATATATATATATATATAACATTCATATTCAGTCTTATTTACATTCTTATTTGTTGCCAGATGTAAATTTTAGCCATATTTTACAAAACCTTCCCAACAAATTTATACCAAAGCTGTGCCAGGTTTTCTCGACCGTGTGCATGTGTATAAAAGTTAACTTGTGGTATTGTGCAGAACACATTTTTATTTATTTTTAATATTAATTTGACATTTTTGTGCATATTAAACTGTATCCTTATTGCATTATACAATGCATGATGTTCACTTTGCTGAATTTTATTTTATTTTAGTATTTTAAGTGTTACATTAAAAGTAATAATGTAGATCAATTTAATTCACCCATACATATTCAGTTTTATTTACATTCATATTTGTTGCCAGGTGTAGATGTTTTTTTATATTTATATTATATATATATATATATATATATATATATATATATATATATATATATATATATATATATATATATATATATATTTCTGTTGCCTTGTTTTCTGTTTTCTAACATATTTGTACCAAAAGCTCTGTCAGGTTGCCTTGACCGTGTGTTTCTGTATGTGTGTGTAAAGTGATTGTGTGTCTGTGTATATTACAGTGTCTTTATAGTATTGTGAAGAACTTATTTTAATTTATTTTAATATCCATATAATATTATTGTTGCTTATTATACAGTGTCCTTATTTTATTTTTGCAGTTTTTATTTTAATTTATTTCATTATATTGTATTATTTAAGTATTCCACTGAAAGTAATAAAGCAGGTCAATTTAATTCACCCATTGTTTTATTTACATTTGTGTTTGTTGCCAGGTGTAAACCTTATCCCAATTTGTGTTGCCAAACCTTTTCCAACATAATTGTACCAAAACAAAATCTGCCAGGTTGCCTTGACCATGTGTGTGCGTGCATCTGTGTGTTTGTGTGTGTGTCTGTGTGTATTACAGTGTCTTTATAGTTTTGTGCAGGACTTATTTGAAATCATTTTAATATTCATTTTATATCATTGCTTCTTGTTATACAGTGTCCTCCATATTGCATTATAAAATTATTTTTGATTTGATTTGATTATTTGAAGTACTACATTAAAATAATAATGTAGGTAAATTTAATTCACTCATTGTGTTTTATTTATATCTGTGTTTGTTGCCAGGTTGAAATTTTACGCCTATTTGTATTGCCAAACATTTCCAACAAATTTGTACCAAAAGCTCTGCCAGTTTGCCTTGACCACGCATGTGTGTATGTGTTAATGATAGTCACACAGTGTTTGAAGTGCAGGTATGTGTGTGCGCATGTTTTCTGTGCTGTTCCTCAGGGTGTAAGAGCTCCCTCTGCTGTGCGCTGCGAGCCGTCATGTCCATCTCACCGGCTCGGCATTGTTTGCATTTCAGCAGTGACCCCTGTGTGCTCCAGGGAACGGGGCATCCAGCCTCCAGCGCGAGACCGCTCCTTCAGGGCGCACACAGGGCTCAGCGCTGAAAGCATTACCGGAGGGGAGAAGCATGTTTACCCAGTTTGAGTCTCTCTGAAGGACAGAGGTCTCTCGTCTGAGTCGCGTCCCCCCTCCCCCCAACTTCTCACCTGGGGCCGCCACGTCCTCCAGTCCCCTTCCCGAACGGCACGCCATTGTTTGCTGCTGGTCCTTGAGAATCCTTAATGGCCGTTCAGCACTTTATTACATCATTAATTGCACTTAATTCAGCAACATTACCCCGACGCCTGGCTAGGCTTGGAAAATTAAGTACGGAGCACTTTGTTATAAAATTCTCTATAATGAGCTCTGGTGGGACGAGGTCTGTTAAGTTGAAAATCACCCCAGGCCATTTTTTAGCAGAGCCTGAGCCGACTTTAAAGTTGGAAACTTGGATGGGGGAAAAAAAAAAGTGCCCTGAGGGCGCTGTTCTCCGGGTGCTTTGCAGCTCAATGGATGTGGCGATATTAGTCCTGCTATAAACAGCAGGCTTTGTTGCGCTGAATATGCAGAGGGGAGCCGTTGCGAGGCTTTGATTTGCATGTGTGTATTTACAGTACCGGAGGCTTAGTATTATTGGGGCGGAAGTGTTTGTTCAACAGTTTACCATATCTGTTTAAAATCGCACACGCCGGATTCCTTCTCAGCAGTGGTTTGGATTTAAAGCGCCCCTATTATGCTTTTTTTCCCCCCGAATATTACCTTCTGTGCGGTGTGTCTGTTTGTGAACGTGAAAGGTCTGCAAAGTTTGAAAGCGCTTGATATATTAAGTTACTGTCTCTTAAAGGGGACCTATTGTGCTCCTTTTTACAAGATGTAAAACAAGTCTCTGATGTCCCCAGAGTGTGTATGTGAAGTTTCAGCTCAAAATACCACACAAATAATTTGTATAACTCTTTAAAACTGCTCTCTTTTAGGCTTTGATACAAATTGTGCCATTTTATCGCTTTAAATGCAAATGAGATTGTGCTCCCTGCCCTCTTTTCAAAAGAGGGTGGGGCTACAAATGATTATGCGTCAGCATAGTGGCAAATTCAAACCACAACTAATGTTAGTTCTGTGGAAAACTGAAAATGTCAGAAGAAGTGGCTCAGAAGAAGGTTGTCTATTGAGGCTATAGTGTTCATTTGTGCTATTTAAAACTCAACATTTATAATGCCTCTTAGTCGCTGACATTATGTTTAGCAGGTACAGTAAAAACTCTGATGGCGGATGGCTACTTCTCACTCAGGGCTGTTTATGCTAATGAGAGACAGATCATCACTAATGGGCGGACTTTGTCCCTCTGATGACATGTACAAAGAGAAAATGTCGATCAAAGTGTTTAATGGCCTTGGCTTCTTCTCCTTCAGGGCTGTTTATGCTAATGCGAGACAGATCGTCACTAATGGGCGGGACTTTGTCTCTCTGATGAAACGTACAAAGGTAGAATGTCAATTAAAGTGTTTCTGCAGACTGTTTTGATCAAGTGTGATCATAGAAAATAGAATTAATACATTTTTACCATTAGAGGCTAGTTATATTTAGAGACTGTTGCCAAACAACTGTGTTTAAACCCCTTATAAAAGTGATTTTTGCATAATAGGGCCCCTTTAAATCAGGAAAATTTTCATAATGTATGAACTAGGGCTGCACAATGTATCATTTCAGCAGTGATATCGCAATGTGTTTGTAGCTTTAACAAAGATTAACTGTATTATTTATACAATAAAAAAAAAAGTGTTATTTTACTGTTAATTGTTGATTGTTATACCTCAATCTTGTTAGACTCTCATTTCTTTCATTTGCATATTGGCTCTATTGTATTTATCTATCCTTGTGATTTGTTTATTATATTGTATGCAGATATTCTCCCCTGCAAAATTATCCCAGTTAATGTGAAATAATTAATTATTTCCAAATAGAGTTATTAAATCATCTTTCGAAATTATATTCGTATTGTAATATATATATATATATATATATATATATATATATATATATATATATATATATATATATATATATATATATATATATATATATATATATATATATATATATATATATATATATATACATGTACATAAACATGTAAAACATAAACATGTCTCTTCATTGTATGCCATGAACAACACCTACTCTTATCTGCAAATGCTTGAGCTGTTTTTCGTAAATGTCATGTTCAGAAGAAGATTCTATTGTTGAAACACAAAACCAGCACAAAAACTCATAATCACTTAAGCTGTTCTATTAATATCCAATCATATTTTCAATTTGTTGTTTATGATGAGAGAATTCATGAGTATAAACGTAGTGCAGGGCTTAAATCAAACTATGCTATTACATACATACATACATACATACATACATACATACATACATACATACATACATACATACATACATACATACATACATACAAATACAGTTGCAATCAGAATTATGCAACCCCCTGATTTATTAACCCCCCTGTTTATTTTTTTCCCCAATTTCTGTTTAACGGAGAGAAAAAATTTTCAACACATTTCTAAACATAATAGTTTTAATAACTCATTTCTAATAACTGATTTGGGGCTAATAATTTTGACCTTAAAATGGGTTTTAAAAAATTAAAAACTGGTTTTATTCTAGCCTAAATAAAACAAATAAGACTTTCTCTAGAAGAAAAAATATTATCAGACATACTGTGAAAATTTCCTTGTTCTGTTAAACATAAATTCAAAGGGGGTTCAATAATTCTGATTGTAACTGTACGTGAAGCACTTGCATACACATATAGTTAAATACAAAATTAGTAGCAACCAGATACATACAAATGTGGATGTAAGTATAAGGATGTGAACTTATTCACTCACGATCAAAGTGATTTGTCGTTATTTAGCGGTTGTTACCTTGAAATAACATACCTTGAAAAATCCTAATCGAGTATTCCAGACAGCCAAGTAATAAGATCTCATAATCACCTGTAACTTATCAGTAGAAACATCCTATATATATTGAACCTGTGATGAAGGTTGGGGTGGATCATCTAGTTTTTCTACAGAATGTGCGTGTGTGTATGTATTAGACACTGGTGGCTTACGTTGTGTTTTTCTCCACAGCGATCGGGTCCCAGCGGCGGCGGAGCCCCAATGCTATGGCCTCAGACATCTTTGAGCCTCACCTCGGCAGCCACATCCTGCAGGTAAGAGAAAATTTAGACCATCTTTGACCCTGCAAAACACACCCATGCTGCAGTTTACCACTTATTTGAGATCAGCATTGCGAGCGGAGATCATAATAAGATAATTATGTTAATGATGAAATGTATTCGATGTAATTCTTATTAGGAAAAGACAATGAAAAAAAGGTCTCAATGAGCTTTTTTGTCACTGTGTTTGCCAAAACACTGTTTTCTTAAAGATTATATTTATATTCTGTACTTTGTCCCCCGGTTTCACAAACAAGGTTTAAGGCTAGTCTTGGATTAAATTGCATGTTTGAGCTCTCTCAACTGAAAATAACTTAGATTGAGATGTCTTAAAATATGGCAGTGTCATTTTTTGTCTCCAATGCCCACCAGTAATGTATTTTTCTAAGGCCATTTTTATAAATGTGTCTTAAATAGCCTAACTTAACTAAGGTCTAGTCCTGGCTTAAGCTAAGCCTGGTTTGTGAAACTGGGCCTGTATGTATTTATTTATTTATTTTGTTGTTGTTGCCTTTTCCTGAACAATTTTTATTATTGCCTTTGAGTAATCTTGTAATGATCATATTTATGAGATAATACATGCTGATTATCTGTGAGCTGTGATTTTTGCGTTCTGGTTAAATATCGTTTCATGGCTAAAGCAAGTTGTTATTAGTCAAAATGACTTTTGAATGAATGCGTTATGTTGAAAATTATTTCACTCATTCAGTCGTTTTAGTTTGGCTTTATGGTTGCAAATATGGCACATCTGTTATATTTTATTATTATTTTAAACAAAGTAAACTGTTTGTTTTCGTAATATTTTTTCATTTTAGTTAACTATAATAACCATGAAACTATCACAGAAAAAATCCCAATTTTTGCATTATATTCAGACCAAAATATGTTTATTTTTATTTTATTGTGTTTTTAACATAATTACGGCTTTCATAAGTTCATAAAGACTCTTAAGAGGACTTGAAGGAATTATGAAATCTTCTGTGATATGATATATTATATTGTATTGTATTGTATTGTATTGCATTGTATTGTATTGTATTGTATTGTATTGTATTGTATTGTAAGGCAAGGCAAGGCAAGTTTATTTATATAGCACATTTCATACACAATGTGTAAATTCAAAGTGCTTTACATAAACAAGAATAAAAAAAACAAGAAAATTTAAATGATTAAAAACTGATTAAAATGTGTTTAAACAGGTTATAAAAGAATGAAAAAAAAAAGAAAGACATAATTGTGGGGACCTAGTGCCTAATCTGTCGGACGTAGCACAGTGCTCATACAGTAAAGGCACAGCTAAACAGATGTGTTTTCAGTCTTGATTTGAATGTGCCTAATGTTGGAGCACATCTGATCATTTCTGGAAGCTGATTCCAGCAGCAGGGGGTGCAGTAGCTGAAAGCCCATTCACCCTGCTTTGACTGAACTCTTGGAATTTCTAGTTAATGTGATCTGAGGGATCTGTTAGGTTTGTTTTCAGTGAGCATATCTAGTGTATTGAGGTCCTAGGCCATTTAGTGATTTATAGACACGTAATAATACTTTAAAATCTATTCTGAATGTAACTGGGAGCCAGTGTAAAGACCTGAGGACAGGTGTGATGTGCTCAGATTTTATGCTTCTGGTCAGAATCCTGGCAGCAGCGTTCTGGATGATAGTATATTATTTTATTATAACGATTATACAGTATTATATTATTCATTCATTCATTTTCTTTTCAACTTAGTACCTTTAGTGCAATAGAGCACTACAAAATACAAATGAGAGAGATCGACTTAGAAAGTCATTTACCTGTTTAATAATGATTTGATCAGCTGTAGTTTAAAATTACACTGTTTTTCTCCTCTAAGGGCTTATTGTGCAGTCTCTGTAGCCATCTTGTGGATGAACATCATTGACTGTCTTTGCTCAATAACAGGCTAATGGCCACCAATGCGCTGTCTCTCAGAATTTATAAATATTTAAAATAGGCACTATCCTTATAAATAAACTGCATAGTTGCAATCTAAACAACTACATTCTCAACAAAAAAAAGCCTCAAAAGAACATTATGTTGTCCAACAGCTGCAATATTTGTCAAACTGTAGAGTGTCCTCTGCTTGTCACTGTATGTGGGCGGATTAATACACAAGGGTGAAGGGTTAAGAGGCTGGATGAGGGCTGTTATTTGCAGAATATCGCACAGCTATCAGCCAATCAGATTCAAGAACCAGACAGAACTGTTGTATAAATATAAATAATACACACACAAATATTATATCTAAAGAAACATTTATTTTGGATGTGATGTGATTAATCACGATTAATCTTTTTCCCACCACTATTTATATTATTATATTATATTATATTATATTATATTATATTATATTATATTATATTATATTATATTATATTATATTATATTATATTATATTATATTATATTATTCATTCATTCATTCATTTTCTTGTCGGCTTTGTCCCTTGCGGGGTCGCCACAGCGGAATGAACCGCCAACTTATCCAGCACGATTTTACGCAGCGGATGCCCTTCCAGCCGCAACCCATCTCTGGGAACTTCCACACACACATTCACACTCATACACTATGGACAATTTAGCTTACCCAATTCACCTGTACTGCATGTCTTTGGACTGTAGGGGAAACCGGAGCACCCGGAGGAAACCCACGCGAACCCAGGGAGAACATGCAAACTCCACACAGAAACGCCAACTGACCCAGCCCAGCCGAGGTTCGAACCTACGACCCAGCGACGTTCTTGCTGTGAGGCAACAGCACTACCTACTGCGCCACTGGGTTGCCTATATTATATTATATTATATTATATTATATTATATTATATTATATTATATTATATTATATTATATTATATTATATTATATTATATTATATTATATTATATTATATTATATTATATTATTCATTCATTCATTCATTCATTTTCTTGTTGGCTTTGTCCCTTGCGGGGTCGCCACAGCGGAATGAACTGTCAACTTATCCAGCACGATTTTACGCAGCGGATGCCCTTCCAGCCGCAACCCATCTCTGGGAACTTCCACACACACATTCACAGTCATACACTATGGACAATTTAGCTTACCCAATTCACCTGTACTGCATGTCTTTGGACTGTGGGGGAAACCGGAGCACCCGGAGGAAACCCACGCAAACGCAGGGAGAACATGCAAACTCCACACAGAAACGCCAACTGACCCAGCCCAGCCGAGGTTCGAACCTGCGACCCAGCGACTACCTACTGCGCCACTGCGTTGCCATATTATATTATATTATATTATATTATATTATATTATATTATATTATATTATATTATATTATATTATATTATATTATATTATATTATATTATATTATATTATATTATATTACAGTTATTATATATTTTAAATCGCACTCATCCTTAGTAAGTCCCTTTTTGTAATCTCTCAATGGTAAATATTCATAAGTAACTCATAAAAATCCCGACAGCAAAATCCCGTTTCCAGCAGGCGTTCTCCACTGACCTGGATGAATGAAATCCTATGCAGATGTACTAATGTGTGTGTTCAGAGATTACAGGTCTGTTGTCTCAAGACATACGAGCTGTTTAGCATGTGAGCAAATGAAGGATGACTCTACCTCCGTCTTTGGAAAAGCTCAAGGGGGAGGGGACTATTTTCCTATTTCACCTCAGAGGTATAGAGAGAGAGAGAGAGAAAAAAAAACATGCTCAGCCACACAGCCAATGTCCTTTCAAATGTGTCTTAATGACACAGAACGAAAAGCGCAATTTATACCAGTCACCTGTGTCCAAAAAAAAAGCGGATTAGGGATATTTAAATAGCGGTCCGTCGGTCCCCGGACTGCCAGCTCTATTCCCTTACGACAGGTTAAGTGTGTGACAGCAAAGCGGAAATTTATAATTAACACCAATACCAGGCTGGAAGTCTGTCGAGGCGTGGCCTTTTCAAGGAAGGACTTGTTCCTGGCAAATTGTCCCCATTAATCTTCAGCTTAATTGATTGTGAAAAGTTTTAGGATGACATTTTCAAAAAAAAAAAAAGAAAAAAGAAAAAGCATGCTCTGCTGGTGATTGATCTGAAGAAAATGAACTAATAATGGATGCAAGGCAGTCATTAGTTGTTGAGCGCCGAGGCTAATTTTAGACAGCTTAAAGCACGTTTGATAGCGTTTTATAAAGAGGACAAGGGGGAGAGCTGCTTTCACCTGCGACTCGGGGATAAATATACAGCTGAAGTCAACATTATTAGCCCTCTTGTGAAATTTAATCAAATATATTTCGCATGTGATGTTTAATAGACAGTTTGTTTGTTTTTCAGTGCAATTTTAAATATACTTTGTTGAATAACTAATTACTAGTTTCTTTTGTTATTTTGCAAGATACACTTCCTGACAAAAGTCTTGTCTCCTATCCAAGTTTTAGGAACAACAACTAATAACTTGACTACTAGTTGATCATTTGGTACCAAAAGTGGCTTATATGAAAGGAAAATTACCAAAATAAAATATGATCATGCCTTGATTTTGAATTATTTAATTAGGACAGTAAGGTCTGACTTTGCCAAGACAAAAGTCTTGTCACTTAACAGAAATAATGTCCTGTATACAATATAAAGTCATGATGCAGTGGATAAAGAATGAATATTGTGTATGACTCCCATGAGCTTGGAGGACTGCATCCATACATCTCTGCAATGACTCAAATCACTTATTAATAAATTCATCTGGAATGGCAAAGAAAGAGTTCATGCAGGACTCCCAGAGTTCATCAGGATTCTTTGGATTCATCTTCAATGCCTCCTCCTTCATCTTACCCCAGACATGCTCAATAATGTTCATGTCTGGTGACTGGGCTGGCCAATCCTAGAGCACCTTGACCTTCTTTGCTTTCAGGAACTTTGATTTGGAGGCTGAAGTATGAGAAGGAGCGCTATCCTGCTGAAGAATTTGCCCTCTCCTGTGGTTTGTAATGTAATGGGCTGCACAATAGTCTTGATACCTCAGGCTGTTGATGTTGTCATCCATCTGCAGATCTCTTGCATGCCCCATACCGAATGTAATCCCAAACCACGATTTTTTCTTCACCAAACATGACTGATTTCTGTGAGAATGTTGGGTCCATGCTGGTTCCAATAGGTTTTCTGCAGTATTCGTGAGGATTGGGATGCAGTTCAACAGATGATTCATCAGAAATATCTACCTTCTGCCACTTTTCCAAATGATCAACTAGAAGTCAAGTTATTATTGACAAGACTTTTGTCAGGTAGTTTTTAATAAATAATACATCTTTTCCGTCAACAATATTTTGCATACTAAGGCAGTCACTGAAATCATCTAATCATATAAATTTCCTCTCATCTTCGTCGTGTCTTAGTCAGTGGCGCCCCCAGAAAATTTTCTTAGGGGTGGCCAGAAGAGGCCGCAGCAAATCTTGGGGTGGCACACAAAAAAAATTTATGAATTCAGTGTAATGTTATATTTTTGTTTCTGGTAAATGAAATAATGTGGTTTTAATTCGTTTAATTAATTACTCTTAAAATATTGCAATTTATTCCTTGAAATAATTCAGCAAGTACATGTGCAAATCAAATAAAAATCAATATTTAGTTTAAAAACACTTTTCATATATATATATATAACTTTTTAGTTATTTTTTACATACTTTTATTGCAAAGAGTATGGTATATGCCAAGTCTAAAATTCATGAAGATTCATGAATTAATTAATAAAATAAACAAATGAACAAACTGAACAAAAGGCATTACTACACACACATTCACTATACAGACCCTAATAATATCATTTATCCATATTCCTTTTTGAGCCACAATATTATTAATGCAGCTTCTTCTATTGATGTACCTTAAGGTAAATATTATATTGCCATTGCTGTCTATTGAAGGTGTGTGTGTGCTGTCAACGACGATCGGGGAGGGCAGTGGTAGTTCTAGTTTAAATGACACCATGGACGAACTATCCCATACACAACATAATGTAATGAAGTCTTACCTCCCTGACTCTTTATCCCTCCTTTCTGCTCTAAAGCCATGCTTAGTGAAAGTTACTACATCATCATATTATATAAACTTTAGTTCAGTCGACTTGCAAAACTCGATGTGTGCCGACACCTCTGCACAAAAGGCTGTTCCTCCTGTTTCACAGCGCATGAGCAGCGCGTATTTTATCGGAATGCATGCAAACAACTGGGATTCTCACAGGAGTGCGTGAGGCGGACGGGAATGGTTTTCTGCGCGTATGCATCAGTTTGCTTTCACCAGCGTTGAACCAGCGCTGAGGGGGAGAGCAGTGAATCAGCTACGTCAGTGGCACCAACAATAATTTAGTGGCTGCATTTTATTTATTGAAATATTGGGAATTTACATAAGTACATTTAAATTAATAATGTCAACAGCAAAATCATATTGGGGTGGCCACAGGGGTGGCCAGAGTTTACCCATTGGAGGCGCCCCTGGTCTTAGTCTTGGAAAAAATGTGAACCCTTTTCACATTTCCAGGTTTCTCAGTAGCGGAAGTCGTCATAGTTGGGAAAACTTAGAACGCAGTGAATGGGATAAAACAACAAATAATTTTGTTACAATCTTAGTTGCTCAAGTAATAAAAGAAAAACTCCACGATGATGTTATAAAGACTTTCAGAAAAATAAAAAAATTGTGTGAGACTGATGACGGCAGTCAGAGGAGAGAATAACGTCAAATTTACTGCCCTGCCCCATAGACGCTGCATCAGAAACGCCTCGCACAAGCGGTAATTTAGTTTTTTGTAATTTGAAACAAAGATGATATAATAAATCAAAATATTAAAAACTTTCAAGGATTTAAGATGCTGATGACCGTTAAACGCGTCATAACAGGCTTGTGAAAAGTGTCCATTTCTATTAACAAAATAACTCAATGTCATTTGCAGTTATATGCACTTACAGAACATTGAAATAAATCGTTTGTCACAATGTGCTTATAGTGCAAATTCAGGGTTTTACATTGTACTTAAATTGATTAATACCTGCATGTCATTGCATTTGTAATTAATTTCTGTAATTACATTGTTTACCATCATTTACACCTTACAACACACTCTAAAACCTGTCCCTAACCATATCATATCTTCTCAATAATCAGAAGTCGTCTGCAATATTATTATGAACAGATTGTACTTATTTTTGATGCACATACATAATAGTTAAGGCCACCTAATTTAAAATGGGATCATTACAATATTGTTTATTTCTGGCTTAACACACACAGACACTATACATATTTTTTTTCTTATAAAGGCAAATTTCTAGTACATAGTAGAGATCGGCAGATACTGTAACACCTCCACAATCATTACTTTTGTGACTGTACCTTTAAGATTCTCTGTGTGTTTAAGTACTCTACTTATCTCCCAGTATAGCATCTCTCTGTCCGCCCTGAGGGTGTTGCGGTCCCGGTGGTGTCAGAGCGGGCCCCGCCGGCGCTCGAGGGCCACAGAAATGACCGTTACGTCCACTCCCACAGCGCATTGTCATTTGCGTGGGCAGCGGGCCAGATTGATTCAGACAGCAGTGCTAGGTCATTAGCGGAGAGCTCAGAAGTCCTCTGTCAAAAACGCTCCACGCTTCCGCCCGGCTAAATAATAGCATTTATATCACCCAGATCATGCTTAGCAAGAGATGAATTATAGATGCAGGGTTTGGCTTTAAGAGCTTAGCTGTGTGTGAAGGGCACTGACGCACAGCACTGAGAGGACCAACCTTTGTCCGCTCTGCTTTTTTCGGGAGGGAGATAAGACTCGTCAGTAAATTAGCTGTGAGTTAATGGATAGTTTACAAAGCTGCTAAATGTTTATGATCATGCATGTTTTGGGAGGCACCATATGGCCTGACCTTGACCGCCATCAGATGGGCAGGGCTGAAAAAGAAACACCAGAGAGAAAGAGAGAGATAGAGAGACTGTTTTTATTATGCCAGTCCATTTTAATCTGTAAAAATGTGGATGATTATTTGAAAGCAAATTGCCCAATAGGGCCCAGAAATAATTTGAAGGCTTAAAGGGATAGTTCACGCACAAATATACTCTCCATTTACTCTCTCAAAGCGAAGATTAAGAATATACTGCATTTTAATGGAGTAACTATCCCTTTAAACCTGTTAGCCTTCACTTGATTTTGGGGATTTACACCTTCCTAACTTTAAACAGTAACAGTTCCTGACTCCATAAGCTACAAACACAAACTGGGTATCATTGGAAAGAAGACACTTTGAGCTTTACTGTGGTAAAAGAGGAAGTTATATGTTAAAAAATATAAAAAGTTATACATTATGAAGTTATGAGAAAAAAAAATTGGGTAACACTTTATAATAACTACACACTATGAATCATTTATTAAGCATTAGCATATAGTGAATTCATTATTTGTTAAGTATTAGCTCTACATTAATAAACGTTAGTAAGCAGTTTATAACTGCAGCTACAAGTGCTCTATTCTTGACTTATAACCACATTTATAATGTGCTTATTAATTGTACTTTCATAATTTGTGACTGGTTGATTTTTCATTACTGAATTTAGTATTGCATTATTTACAAACCATTTGTATTTAAGTTTAGTTGGAAGTTTTTAAGACCATTCAGAACGAGTTAGTAAATGATTAATTAACTATCGAAATCAACGTTTATACACCTTATTATTCACACATATAGTAATGGTTACTATCTATGTTAATAAATGCTTTATTAACTCAACTTCATGCAGTTTTGTGACCTTATCTAAAGTGCGGACTATTCATGCTTTATTAATCCCTTATAAATGGCAATTAAAGGCTCAGTATCAAATGAACAATAATTTAGCAATCTTATCTAAAAAGTAAAATGACTGTAAAGTTTAAACATTGCTGAATAATAGAAGTGTCAAAATATGACATAAAATTGGGTAAAACAACAACAATATAATAATTTAACAATATAATAGGATGCAATGTTTAAACTGCATGGTGATTTTATTTTAGTTAAGAGTGCAAAGATTATTTTTTTATTTGATACAGTTTCATTTGTGGATCTTCAAACAAATAGAAATGAATAATGTTGTTTATGTACTTTTTTCCTGTTTAGAATTTAACTGAGCCTTTAGTTGTCATTTATAAGGGATTAATAAAGCATGAATAGTCCTCACTTTAGATTAGGTCACAAAACTGGATGAAGTTGAGTTAATAAAGCATTTATTGACATGCAAATGAACTATTAGTATATGCCTAAATAATATGATATAAGAATGTAGATTTGAATAGTTTATTAATCATGTACTAACTCATTCTGAATTGTCTTAAAAAACAACAAACTATGCTTAAATAACGGGTTTGTAAATAATGTAATACTTATATTAGTAATGAAAAATGAATCATTAACAAAGTATAAAAGCTCAATTATTAAGCACATTATACATGTGGTTATAAGTCAAAAATAGAGCACTTGTAGCTGCAGTTATAAACTGCTTACTAATGCTTATTAATGTAGAGTTAATGCTTAACAGATAATGAATTCACTACTTGCTAATGCTTAATAAATGATTCATAGTGTGTAGTTTTTATGAAGTGTTACCAAAAATTTTATTGTGTTCAATATTTGTTTTTCCATATACAAACACAGGAAAACATTAATGTAATGTCCTAGAACAAATATGACTTGAAAGCCAAGTGTCTCATGAGTTTATATTTCAAATTTGATGAAGATAAAATGCAAAATGAGATTTCTGTAAAAAGTTTTCTGAGACTATATCGGTGTCCTCCTTTCCCTCACCGTCAGAGGCACTTTCTCAAAAACAATCATCCCAAACTAAAACCTTTACAGTTGCTGAATAATTTGGTCTACATTCACAGTTTATGTATCCTTGGAAAGAAGACACTCTGGGATTTTCTCCCTCTCCTTGTTTGTGGAGAGGTCTGATGACCACACGTGTACTGGGGTTTCTAACACAACTCTTTTAGTCTTTTCACATACCACAAATTTTAATTGTAAAACAATAGACAGAAACGTACTGTATATTATGAATGATTTATTTGAGCACAAGAAGTACATTGTGTGAAATAAGTCCAGTGCATATGCAACAAAAAAAGTCTTAAAAGAGTTGTTGTTATGCTCTCTCACTTTGTCCTTGGCTGCTGCTTGAAATCCACTCCAGCAGATTCAGCTACGTGACAAAAAAAAACTTAACTTGAATTAGGATTCTATTGTAAACAATTGTATTTCCCCCCTTGAGTAGCAAACACGATTTACTCTGATGCCCTTTTATTGATATGATAATTATTACAGATAGCTTAGCTATCAGCAGCCATTCGATAAATGGCAAACATATGATAATGCAAAACATTACTGAAAGATTATCGCTACCTGAGAGACATTCACACTTATACAAGCAAGCTTCACAGAAGAACTGAGACGTAAACAATGTAATACAACTCACTGTTAGAAAATACTCTCTTCATCCAGGTCATGTAAGTATCAGTTCTCCTCAGAAAAATTCTTCTCTTCTTCAAACTTTTGACGCTATATTTTCATTGGCTGCATCTGAAACCGCCTACTACTCAGTAGGTACTGCATTTGAATTTAAACGTACTACTCGGCCGTTAGAAAAGTACTATCTATACAGTATGAATGTGAGCAGTATGAATGGAATTCGGACGTACTACATCCGGCATTTTGTCATGGTCACGTGACCTACCTGCGTCAGTTGCGTCGCTTCACGTCCATTCATGAATTCTCTCGCGGGGCATCATGGGATAGCGCAGCGTCCATGGGATGCACACTTCAGAATCTCGCCGGAAGTAGTAAGTCATTCGGGTACTTCTCGCACACTGATTTTCGAATTCTATGAATTCGGACATACTACTCGGCTCGCATACTGATTTTAGCGTACTGTATAGTATGGAAGAATGCGGTTTCGGACGCAGCCATTGTTTACCAGCCGCTCTGCCATTAGCTCAAACTGCTAGCAGCTGTGCAGCAGGGGGCAGGTGCGTCGCGTGATGATTGACAGATCGCTGAGCCAGTGACAGCAAAAAGACTGCAATAACACTACAGCCGACCAATAGATGTTTATATATTGAATATATCATGCAGCCATTGGCTAAATTCTCCGTCAGTCAAACTAAGAAGGAAGCAGTGTTACCAACTTAGCGACTTTGTCGCTAGATTTAGCGACTTTTCAGACCCCCCTAGCGACAAATTTTCAAAAAAGCGACTAGCGACAAATCTAGCGACTTTTTTGTGTGTTACTGGAGATTTTTATAGACTGTCGTTTGTCCATTACTGTACCGTTCCTACTCTTCTCAACGAGCTGCGGGTGATGCCGGCGGCCCCTCTCCCGCCTCAGAGCACTGACAGGCGGCCCAGTCCTCGTACAGCAGCCTCTCCCACCTGCAGCCTGACAGCAGATCACCCCTCTGCGTACCGACGGCAAATGATTTAGCACCGGCAGTGTGAAGGTATTTCCCTTGTACAGTCAAACCGATCTGCTTCTCCTTTATTTTAACAATTTAATTTGACCGTTTATTCTTTTCTTGTTCACAATCAGAGATGTTTTAAGTGAGAGTTTCAGAACTTGTTTGAGTTTATTACGTCTGAGCGATTACTGCAAATTACTTATCTATTATGATATACTGTATTCAAACAGCAATCAATTTAGTTAAATTGACATGCTTGCATAAAGCGTAGTGCAAATATAAATACCCCATTTATTTACCATAGGCTGTTAAACGGAAATGGTAGAACGTGATGACGTCAGTAATATGCAAATTAGCGTATGACGTAATCTAGCGACTTTTAGCGACTTTTCGGGCAGAGCTTAGCGCCTTTTCGTTGAAAATAGTTGGCAACAGTGGAAGGAAGTATGAAGTTATTGATCGGATGGTAGCCTATGCAGAGTCAAAACACTCGGCTTTGTTTAGATTTCAGTAACTATAAATTTGACTTTTTATTCAGTTTGTGGTCTCATTTTATCTGTAACACTGTAAGCTATGACATCGAGTTGCCTTTTACTACAAAGATGCCGTTTTCGAGTGTAAGTAACATGGTAAAGCATGGTAAAACAGGTCTCCGGCAGAAATGATGACATAAACAAAGGAATAACCATCCATAATTCAACACTATTGTGTCGGTGGACTAAATGTGCTTGATGGGATGTTTTTCTATGGACTCTTACCTTTCAAAATAAATCGTGATGTACAGCAATGAATGCATGTGTTTGTTCTTATTACTATGATATGTACTCCATGTCTAATAAGCATTTTCTGTTTAACTTACACATAATTTAGCAAATACGTTCTTTATACGCTTCCCATTGAAAAACAACTAGCTGCAATGGCTGCTCGAGGGTTGTAGCTTTAAACTGATGTACAATTTGTCAAGATTACTCAAGTCCATCTTGATGTAATCTATTGATAAACATTGACATGTGGAAAAACAGCGCCCGAGGACGCCCGCGTCGGGGTAAGTTTGTATATGGGCTGAATTTAAACAAACAAATTAAATTTAGTAATGTTCAACTTCATTTGTTGTTTAAATTCATCCCATATAAATAGTTTACAACCACCTACCTTAAAAAAAATTAATTAAATAAAAACAATTTAGTAAATCCAATGAATATTTTTTTTCAGTGAAAAAGAGTATAAATAATCCTATTGAAACATTTTATCTTTAATTGAGTAAATCCAATGAATATTTTTTTTTTAGTGTCCTGTGAATATTGTAGTTTTGCTTAGAATGTATTTCCACTATTAATTACAGTCGCATGTGGGGGTATAGCATGAATAAGTCGTAAATGTATGTGCCTGTCTTGTGTCAACCATCATACAATGTACAGTATACGTCAGATTTAAAGCTGATTTATACTTCTGCGTCAAGCGCACGTGTGTTGTCCGGTGCAGCCTTCACGCTGTCGCATAACCCTTGCCGTGATACCGACGCTGATTCGCACCTCTCAGAAAATGTAACCACACGTCACAACTACACGTAGCGCAAGCTCTGCGATTGATCAGCTTGGTAGCAATGTGTGGGTCAATGGAGCTAGTGTTTACAAGTGTCGAGTCCCATGAAGGAGCTCCAGATGTTTTGTGTTTACCTTGTTTAAAGTTGTTGCACGTTCGCCGGTTCCCGCCTCTGAATAAGCGCGTTTGAGCTACTGGCACATTAAGGTAGCGTTAAGAAAAAAACAAAACACCTACGAAGAAACTCGATACAGAGGAGCATAACATAACCTACTGCCAGCTAGCATTTCGGAAGAGTTATTGCAGAGCAACACAAACAGCACGCAGAAGTATAAATGCACGGCTACCCGCAAAGCAGGCACTGTGGGTCATGCCGATCACTCAACACAGAAGTATAAACCAGCCTTATTACACCATTTTTATAAGTCAGTTATAGGAGTATACAAAAACACATCGATTCACATGCATTAACCTCTAGTGGCGTATTTGTTAGTTTTATTAGTAGTATGCACTTTTTTTGAAGCTTTAAAATAAAAGCCCCTATGCAGCACCAGTATACAGCATGGAAGAGCCAGAATACAATTTAAAAATACTCCGACTGTGTTCGTCTGACAGAAGAAAGTCATGTACACTCAGAATGGTTTGAGGATGGTTAAATAATGAACAATTGTGAACTGTGGCTTAGTGGATAACGCTGTTGCCTCACAGCAAGTCGCTGGTTCAAGCCCCGGCTTGCTCCGGGTGCTCCGGTTTCCCCCACAAGTCCAAAGACATACGCTATAGGTGAATTGGATAAGCTAAATTGTCAGTAGTGTACTGTGTGTATGTCCTGGTCCTCAAAGTTGGGGGTTGAGCGTTGGGCTAACAACAACCTTGTAAAAATTAGATGTTACTAAACACCAGCATGGTGCGGCCAAATATCAACTTCGATATAAACGGCCCTGGGATTAAGTAAGCATTTCTTTAATCAAACCACACGTGCCAATCATAAACACAGCATTAGTAATGTTTCAAAGGTCACACTTTACAATAAAGTTTCATGAGTTAATGTTAGCTACTGTATTCACTAATAGCTAATGGATTTACTACTATCATGAACTAATAATGAACAATATTTGTACATCACTTATTAATCACAGTTCAGCATTCACTAATAATAATAATAATAATTCCTTACATTTATATAGCGCTTTTCTAGACACTCAAGGTGCTTTACACATTGTGAGAATCTCCTTATCCACCACTAGTGTGCAGCATCCACCTGGATGATGCGACGGCAGCCATATTGCGCCACACACCAGCTGATTGGTGGAGAGGATGATTAGGGGGCCATGAAGGACAGAGGCCAGTGGGCAAATTTAGCCAGGATGCCAGGGTTAAACCCCTATTCTTTTTCAAAGGACACCCTGGGATATTTAACGAACACAGAGAGTCAGGACCTCGGTTTTAACGTGTCATCCGAAAGACGGCGTCCACTGAACAGTATAGAGTCCCCTTCACTATACTGGGGCATTAGGATCCACAGGTTGCACGCCCCCTGCTGGTCTCACTAACACCACTTCTGGCAACAACCAAGCTTTTCCATGTGGTCTACCATCCAGGTACTGACCAGGCGCAGCCCTGCTTAGCTTCACTGGGCGACCCTGTGAGATTTGCCAGCTGCCAGCTGTGTTATTAAAATCCAAACTAATGTTTAACATTAGTATATGAATTGACATGATCTACCAATGAACAAATTTATTTCCATTAACATTTACAAAGATGAATAAATAAACACTGTAATAATTGTATTTTCATTGTTTGTTCATATTAGTAGTACATTAACTAACATTAAATGCGGCACGGTGGCTCAGTGGTTGGCACTGTCACCTCACAGCAAGAAGGTCGGTGGTTCGAGTCCCGGCTGGGCCAGTTGGGATTTCTGTGTGGAGTTTGCATGCGCTATAGGTGAATTGGGTAAACAAAATTGGCTGTAGTGTGTGAGTGTGTGTGAATGAGCGTGTACGTGTGTTTCTCAGTAATGGGGATGCGGCTAGAAGGGCGTCAGTTGCATAAAATATATGCTGGAATGGTTGGCCAATCATTCCGCTGTGGCGACCCCATATAAATAACGGACTAAGCCGAAGGAAAATGAATGAATTAATAACTAACATTAACTAACACAACCTTATTGTAAAGTGTTACCATTTGAAAACATAGTCAAACTAGACTAAATTTTCAACAAACACCAGGGTGGAGAAATTATGAATAGCATGTGATCCATTTCTGGGGTGTTTTCTGCAGTTCTGTGGCGCCGATCGCTCTCTCATTTGGACGTCCGATGTTTTTGCATGCATAATAGGGATGCGCCAGACAGCATGTCAGAAACTTTCTGATCTTCACTGAGCAAATTAACAGCGCTGTTGTTTATTGCTTATCAGTGCTTTTTGATGTGTGTTCGTGATAAAGGATTGAGGAGCGTTCAGAGACACTGATCGACAGGGAGCCTTAATTACTGCTGGCGTCGGTGTGTGAGTGTGTGCGTGCGCACCTGTGGCGAGCGCCGAGGTTGACAGGACACCAAACGCCTCTTAATATGTCTCGCAGCTTCAAGTTGCAGCACTCAATCTTTCATCAACTCCTTGTTTACTTTCTTCTCTTTCGTTCTCTCGTTTGTTTGTTTTGTAGCGCCGTCTTTGTTGTTTTTGGCTTGTTTGTGATAATAGGGCTTGGATTAAAAAAGAGAAGAGGGGAGGGGGAGGGGGGGTAAGAAAAAAAAAAGCACAGACACTTTGAAAACCCTTCGATCTTCACACCGGAGGAAAGCGCAAAGACGGCGGCTTTAGAAATGACAGCTGTTTACATTTGCATAACATCAAGGCGGAGCGAGGCGGTGTCTTTGAGCCCGTCTGTGTGCAGCTGTCACCGGCTGTAATCGCAGGTTGATTCGCGGTTCACAGGAATCGCCATCACGCTTCTGCGGAGATCAGGTAGAAGGTGGCAGAGAAAAGAAAATAACAGGCGGGGAGGGTGTTCTTCACCTTAAAGCTCCAGACATAGAGATCCTCTCTTACATGCAGATGCTCTTAGGGACTTTAAAGCTGGGACATACCAAGTTGACGCCAAACAACTTGCGCCCACGAAACCCAATTGTGTTGTCACCTCACCTCTGGTTCCGTCTAGACCAAAAAGTTGCATGTGAACACACCAAACAGACGAAAGCCGACTGAAACAAGAGAACACATTCTGTTTCTGCTACAAAAACACATTAGACGCATTTCCACTGTCGGGCCAGTGCGAGCCAAGGCTTTTATCATGCCGAGCCGGGCCAATCGCCCTGGAGGTTGAGCGGTGAGGCTGAAATCATGTCGCGTTTCCACTGTCGGGCTAGTAGCGCATCACGCAAACCCCACTCCGAGAACGTCCCCCAAATCAAATGTCACACAACCCGCCCAGTTCAGTGGGAATCAGACAGGCAGATAAAGCACACCATCTCATCATCACAAAACGATTAAAATGAAGACAACTGAAACAAACAAAAGACACGCTACTGTACAGCATTACATTACGTCTATACGCACAAGCCTGTGCTAACTGTTGGCATCGTACATCGAGTGGTCTCGCCACTAACGGAGGGATGACCCAGCGCACCACCCGTAATATAAAACCACAGAAGTTTTCTGGTAATAACTCGGTATAAAATTTATTTTATAACATCCTCGTTTCGATTGACATTGTCAAACATGCAGCCCAAATGCTCCGGAGAGAACTAAAACATATTAATATTTCCTTAGGCTATATGACACTTGATAGGTAATTCCCCTTTATTTAAGAGAATAATTTAAGGATGTTGCATATTATTCGGTTATCTTAAGTAAAGGAAACCGTAGGTGTTTCAGGACAAAACAGCAAGTAAAATATAGCCTACGTTGCGCTCAGCAGCTATCAACTAATAAAGCTCTACATGTATTTAAAATCTCATTTTTACATTTTACCACGTCACATAAACACATAAATTTGAGGACATGAAACACATTTTTTTAATCGCAGTTTTCCCAATCCGTTT
The DNA here is from genome assembly GCA_903798195.1 of Danio kyathit. Lineage (NCBI taxonomy): Eukaryota > Metazoa > Chordata > Actinopteri > Cypriniformes > Danionidae > Danio > Danio kyathit. Next base: position 12,494,203 of record LR812535.1, read on the forward strand.
GTTAAGCAGCGCTGCAGGACTGGATGACAGAAAAGAAGGTAGTTTCTGGTTTCACTTACCCCAAAACTGCTCTGGTAATTAATATAATCATATCCAAATACTTTATAAATAATATTTCAAAACTCCTCCGTTGTTTATAGTTTTTAGAAAATTTCTAAAATCTTTTTGTCAGATAGGCCTTTGTCAAATGAAAATTTAAAATGGCTTTAAAACAGTTTAATTTATTTGTATACCTACATTGTTATAGCTTTTGTTTGTTTTATATTGGTTTATTTATTTAATGTGATTTTATTATATCCGATATTTGTAATTCTTTAAATGATTTCAATATAGCTTAAGCTATTTTATCTAGATATGATACTATTTAGCCTACAAAAGTGGACACGTAATTTGTAAAGTTTTATGTATTTCTGTTGTATTCATATTTTGTATTATCTTCAAAATAAAGAAAGAAAGGTCGCTGGTTCGATCCTCGGCTGGGTCAGTTGGCATTTCTGTGTGGAGTTTGCATGTTCTCCCCGTGTTGGCGTGGGTTTCCTCCGGGTGCTCCGGTTTCCCCCACAATTTTAAAAACATGTGGTATAGGTGAATTGGGTAAGCTAAAATTCTCCGTAGTGTATGCGTGTGAATGAGTGTGTATGGATGTTTCCCAGTGATGGGTTGCAGCTGGAAGGGCATCCGCTACGTGGACCATATGCTGGATAAGTTGGCGGTTCATTCCGCTGTGGTGACCCCAGATTAATAAAGGGACTAAGCCGAAAAGAAAATGAATAAATGAATAAAGAAAGAAAGCAAGAAACCCAGCTGTTCTCGGCATCAACAGAGCTGTGAAGCGAGCTCTCTTTTTCCCGCTCTCTCGCACACACACATGCATCTAAATGTGTACGTATCGTGCACAAACACACCTTTTAAACTTGACAAAAACTCTCGACAACCTTTACTGGCTGCTGTGTCTCTAATATTGTTTAAAGTATATTGAGCGTTATTGAAACATCAAGGAGGACGCAGCAAAGAAATGTCACTTATAAATTAAAACTTTATTATTTTATGCAACAGTCTTACATGTAAAGCGGAAACATAAGGGTGATCATAAGCTAAAATACCCCTAGCCTATAAGGTGTTTTATGGAATAGCCTATCTTAAACTGACCAGCTATATGTTTGTCTTTCCCTTATTTATTTATTTATTTATTTGTTTGTTTGCCGCATGTACTCCTGTGCGATCGGAATCCGCTTGTCGGTTGCAACACAGGCTCATTCTGAAAACGTAGTCCCGTGAACGTTTCTGTAGACCGCGAATTATGTAGCAGGAGGTACGTATGGCTGCATTTAGTTTTTTAATCGAACGCTACGGGGCGGTATGACGCTGTTCCTTTTGGCACTTACCGGCTGATCGCTTACCTCCGTGTGGAGACCTTTCCCGCTGCAACCAGTTTGTCCCGTTAGCTCATCGTGTACGTCGGCGGACTTGAGACGCAGAGAGGAGTTGACTACGACGATGACGCCCTGGTTCGAGTCCGGGGATGAGTGGTTCCAGAAATCAGGTAAGACAAAAACAGAATCCAAAAAAATAAAATGAACGAGTGAACAGCAGGGTGAGAATGTGGTAAAATCCGAAAACGTGGTAAAAATCAGACGGGGGCTTTTCTTTTTCTGGACGGCTTTTGTAAACAGTTGGTTGGGTTTAGGGAAGTATGTGGGTGGGCGGGTCAATCGGTAAAATTGGTTGGGTTTAGGGAAGGAGGAGGGTGGGTCAGTCGATTGGCCGGTCGCCCAGTCAATCATTCAGCCAGACAGACGGTAGGTCGACAGCGGCCTCTGGTGGGTTTACGCAAGAACAGAACGGGCGCGAATGGCACTCGCGAGAGATGTTTGATATAGGAAAAAAGCACACACAGCGGCCTCTCGCGGATTCGCGAAAACAAAAACTGCAAAAAATACGTACCTCCCGGGACGTATGTCGCGGTCTCCAAAAACGTCCACGGGACTACGTTTTCAGAATGAGCCTGGGTTGGTCCTTTCACTCTGCCCTGAAGCCCTAGCTGGCCCTCTTTGGCCCAAGGTATTCGGCGATACGCGGTCGGCTGGAAGTGCGATATTTACATTAATATAGTGGCATTTTTTAATGACACTGTATAACAATAATTAATATTTTTACATAACTGTGACGGATGGGTTTAGGGTTGGGGTGAGGGTAGGGGTTAAAAAATACAATTTATTGGGTAATTTAATAGATAAGATAAATA
>LR812535.1:12501447-12523947 GCA_903798195.1 Danio kyathit
CTCAGTGGTTAATACTGTCACCTCACATGAAGAAGCTTGCTGGTTCGAGTCCCGGCTGTCAGTTGCCATTTCTGTGTGGAGTTTGCATGTTCTCCCCGTGTTTGCGTGGGTTTCCTCTGGGTGCTCCGGTTTCCCCCACAGTCCAAACACATGTGGTATAGGTTAATTGAATAAACAATTGGCCGTAGTGTATGAATGAGTGTGTATGGGTGTTTCCCAGTACTGGGTTGTGGCTGGAACGGAATCCGCTGCATAAAACAAATGCCGGAATAATTGGCGGTTCATTCTGCTGTAGTGACTCCTGAAAATAAGGGATTAAGCTGAAAGAAAATGAATAAATGACTTATCTAATAAGGTTTAATCACCAAAAAGTTCAATTACTTTGTAAATTAATACCACACTTATTCTCCAAAAGCCTTATAATTACAGTCATCAGTGTTGAAAATCTTAAGTTAAGGTTTGTTTAATTCTATATAGTAACAGTAATGTTAGCAGCATTAGTAAACACTGCTAATTACACGGCAGAAAGCCTGTATCCTTTTGCCCTTTTCTACTTTTTGTCTGCTGTTTTGTTGGCTGCACTTTCCGTTGATCTCCGTCTCTATTAGTCCAGCTCTGTCTTGCATTCACAGCGCATAGATTTGTAAAAAAGCGAGGCCGGCGTGTTTTCTGTGATGTCCATCACGGAGCGCTCCAGATCACAGTGTGAGGTCAGTGCTTTCTGCTTTTAGCTCTTTTTTTTTATTTACATCAGCTGTCGGAAGATCTCCATAGCTTTGCCTTCGTTCACTAATTTGCTGTTGAAAGCAAACATGTCAGAGCCTCTCTTGTTGTGGTTCACTAGCTTGCATAACATAATGCGAACAGCATTTACATATCCATAAACACACACACACACACACACAAATACACACACACAGCCGCTCAATCTCATCTCATGTGTTGGATGGCTTCCTGACAGATCATCCGTTCTACTGGCGTCCGACACGACGGATGAGTTTTCACACTTGTTTCTCTCTTTCTGTCGGTGTGTGTGTGTGTGTATTGGCCACATGCTGCGGCCTGCGCCTCTTCAAGCACATGCTTTATTGCATGTCACCTCATTTGCTGGATGCTGGAGAGTTTGGGACGGAGGAGATCTGATATAGACATGAACTCTGACATCAGTTTGTTCTGAAGCCCAGCAATCCGTCTTGATGTCTGCTGCGTTGTGCGGGATGTTTCTGGAATGAAATCTTCTAAGTGCACTTAAAGATATATATATATTTGCTGCTTGTTCAAACTACTTATTTAAATTGAGCTGAAACAACACAATTCCTGAGGTTTTATTGGGATAACTCAATTATTTTATCTTTAATCAACTTAAAATTGTTGATTAATCGATTTAATGTTAATCGATTTGTGTTTGGACAACATAAAGGGATTCCTTGTTCAAACTACTCATTTAAAATGAGCTGAAACAACACAATTCTTGAGGTTTTCTATGGGACAACTCAATTGTTTTATGTTCAATCAACTTAAAATTGTAAAAACCATTATGTTAACTTAATCGATTTGTGTTGGGACGACATGATGGGATTCCTTGTTCAAACTACTCATTTAAAATGAGCTGAAACAACACAACTCTTGAGGTTTTCTTTGGGACAACTCAGTTGTTTTAGGTTCAATCAACTTAAAAGTGTAAAAACTTATGTTAACTTAATCAATTTGTGTTGGGATGACATAAAAGGATTGTTTGCTCAAACTACTCACTTAAAATGAGCTGAAACACAATTCTTGAGGTTTTTTTTTTGGGGGTGGGGGGTGGGTACAACTCAATTGTTTTATCTTCAATCAACTTAAAATTGTAAAAATTAAAAGGTTAAATTAACTTAATCAATTTGTGTTGGGACAACATAAAGGGATTACTTGTTCAAACTAATTTAATATGAGCTGAAACAACACAATTCTTGAGGTTTTCTTTGGGACAACTCAGTTGTTTTATGTTCAATCAACTTAAAATTGTAAAAACTGTTATGTTAACTTAATCGATTTGTGTTGGGACGACATGAAGGGATTCCTTGTTCAAACTACTTATTGAAAATGGGCTGAAACAACACAACTCTTGAGTTTTATTTGGGACAACTCAATTGTTTTATGTTCAATCAACTTAAAATTGTAAAAACTGTTATGTTAACTTAATCGATTTGTGTTGGGACAACATAAAGGGATTGCTGGCTCAAACTACTCACTTAAAATGAGCTGAAACACAATTCTTGAGGTTTTCTTTGGGACAACTCAGTTGTTTTATGTTCAATCAACTTAAAATTGTAAAAACTGTTATGTTAACTTAATCGATTTGTGTTGGGACGACATGAAGGGATTCCTTGTTCAAACTACTCATTTATAATGAGCTGAAACAACACAACTCTTGAGTTTTATTTAGGACCACTGAGTTGTTTTATGTTCAATCAACTTAAATTGTAAAAACTGTTATGTTAACTTAATTGATTTGTGTTGGGACGACATAAAGGGATTGCTGGCTCAAACTACTCACTTAAAATGAGCTGGAACACCACAATTCTTGAGGTTTTATTAGGACAACTTAATTATTTTATCTTTAATCAACTTAAAATGGTTGATTAATCGATTTAATGGTAATCGATTTGTGTTGGGACAACATAAAGGCAACTAAATTGTTTTATGTTCAATCAACCTAAAATTGTAAAAACCAATAAGTTAACCTAATAGATTTGCATTGGAACGACATAAAGGGATTGTGTAGGACCCTGCATTTTTTTACAGTGGAGCAACGATTTTTGTGCATCAGTGAATTTGTTCGGTATTGATATTTTTTGCATATGCATTGTCATCTAATTAAATCAATTTCAGTATAATTAAATTCATATTTTTTTCGTGTTTCGTTTAATGATTTTGTTATTATATTAAATTTAACATTTACTCAAAAAAATTCAGCTGTTTGTTCAGACTATTTATTTAAAATAAGCTGAAACAACACAATTCTTGAGATTTTTGGGGGGATAACTTAATAGTTTTAAGTTCAATCCACTTAAATTTCATTCATTCATTTTCCTTCGGCTTAGTCCCTTATTTATCAGGGGTTGCCACAACAGAAGGACCTGCCAACTATTCCGGCATATGTTTTATGCAGCGGATGCCCTACCAGCCGCAACCCAGCACTGGGAAACACCCATACTGTACACTCTCCCATTCACACACTCGGACACTACGGCCAATTTTGTTTATCCAATTCATCTATAGCGCATGTCTGTGGACTGTGGGGGAAACCGGAGCACCCAGAGGAAACCCAAGGGGCCATTTATTATTATTTTTGGTAATTATACGACAGCAGCTTCTTTTAACCATAACTAACTGCATTATTATTTTTTTATTTAAATATTTTGCATAATACTGCATTTTATTTTATGCACATTTATTTGTACTTTTTTATTTGTTATTCTTAATTACTATTAGATATTTAAATATAATATAGGTCAAATGCTAAATAACTTTTTAGAACATTTAAAAATAGCATCAAAACAATAAAACATTTTTTTTTATTTCTTGAAAACGCACACAAAAATGTAAGATGATGACATATTCGTTTATATATAATTTATTAAGCATAAGTTAGCTTAGATGTTGTTTAACATTTGCATCTGTTACACCTTTGTACATATGATACGCTATATGAAACATGTTTTGACATGATCATATATGACATATTCATTAATTCATTCATTTTGTTTTTAGCTTAGTCCCTTTATTAATCAGGGGTCACCAAAGCGGAATGAACCACCAACTATTCTGGCATATGTTTTACTCAGTGGATGCCCTTCCAACTCCAACCCAGCAATGGGAAACACCCACACACTCTCATTCACACACATACACTACGGACAATTTAGCTTACCCAATTCACCTATAGCGCATGTCTTTGAACTTGTGGGAGAAACCGGAGCACCTGGAGGAAACCCACACGAATACAGGGGGAGAACATGCAAACTCCTCACAGAAATGCCATATGACATATTATTAAATATGTTTAGAAATTGTATTTTTGGTAGTCATTTTGAAACATTATAGCTGAAAACTTCAATATTATGTAAGTTGACATAAAACAGGGCTGTCCACACTCTGTCCTGGAGGGCCGGTGTCCAGGAGAGTTTAGCTCCAACCCTAATCAAACACACCTGAACCAGCTAATCAAGCTCTTACTAGATATACTAGTAACTTCCGGGCAGGTGTGTTGAAGCAAGTTGGAGCCTAACTCAGCAGGACACCGGCCCTACAGGACCGAGTTTGGACACCCCGGACATAAAATATATACAAATTTATATATATATATATATATATTGTTTGTGAATGTGTGTGTGTTTGTAGTTTGATGTGTGTGTGTGCGTGAGTGTTTCTGTGAAGGTGAGAAATGGCATTCAATGAGCAGCTGGTCCTTGTGTGTAAGTCCAGGTGTGTTTGTGTAAGAGTGTAAGTGCAGGTGTGTGTGTATCTCCAGGTGGCAGCTGTGTGCAGGTGTGTTTGAGTTCTTCTGTCACTGTACAGCAGGTGTTTTTCGGCCACAGGTAGAACGTGAACACATGTGGCAGGTGCAACAGAAACACTCCGTTAATGCCGAACGGGTGACCGAGTCTTAGCGCTCGGACGGTAATGTCAAATACTTCGCTACAGAATGCCGTAACACGTCTATACATGCTAATGCAGTCTCAGAGCGCATGCTAATGTACGAACGGTATGGTCGGCGTTCGGCAGCCCTTTAGTTTCAGCTCAGACTCTGTCAATAAAACCTGACCGGACGTCACCGAAGGATCTCAGGGAGGGAAAAAAAGGTCAGTGGGCAGTGCAAAGCGGGGAATTTTGATGATCCGACCGGCGTTTGCCGCGCAGCCCTTCTGGTTCATTAGCAAGTGGGAATTTGGACAGGGAGAAAGGTGGAGGGGGGAATAGATCCACCCTCATTACTTATGCAGTCAATAGCAAGGCTTGTCTGCATTCATAATTGTTTGATTTTATAGGCCAGTCTTTAAACAAACATTGTCTATGGTAATGCCCTGCCCTGATGGATGGGAGAGGTTTTGTCTGTGAATATCATTTGGATAATTAAAAATGACAGACCAAATCGCCCGCTGTCTTGACCCTCACTTTGTCTCCCGAGTGATGCCGGCGAGATGCTGATTGCTGTCAATCACGGGTCTGCGGAGGATTGGGGAACGCGGGCAGCCGTGAACCCTGACCCACGCTGTTGATCTGAAATAGATAACAACCTTGAAATACCTGCAGAATTTCAACAGGCGCGGGGGCACCTTCCCCAAAAGAGACGCTTCCTCTGCACACACCCGCCGTTTCTTTCTGTCTGCGCTCGCAGAAATGAAGGTGCTTTATTGGCAGCCATTGTTTCCGGGAAGAACCGTTAACATCTATGGAACTTTTGTTATTCCAGAACTGTAAAATGTTCACTTGGTACAATTAAAAATGGCTCTTTTAGATTCTGTTGACTGTTCTAGACTGTTCATTCTATGGTATTGCAGTGAAAAACATAAACAGGTGTCATTCTCTCCTCTGCGTATGCACCATGCACTCTCTTATCAACACTATATTTCTAGGAAAAATATCATGCAATTATTTCTGTGCCTCACACAGGTGAGTGGGCTTGACAAACCACCTGTATAAGGCATTCTTTTCCCATCCATATGCACCAGACACCTTCTTATAAACACCCCATATTTATTGGAAGCAATTCTGAGTATGAGAGTGGGCTTGACAAACCACCTGTACGACACACTCTCCTTTTTGTATGCTCAGAGGGAGGAAAAAGGAAAAAAAATACATTTACTTAGACTTATTTACATTTACAGCTGGTCTGTGAGGATTTAAAGTGCTTCTTTTGTCCTTGCTTTGGATAAAAGTGTCTGCTAAATGAATACATGTGAAATATTTGGGAACCAACAACCAGGTCACACCAAGGATGATATAATATAGTAAAATATGGTTACTTTGCGAACACTGACTGTCTGATAAATCCTCTTAGAATGCAGTTGGAATGATGTAATATAGCTATGAAAGACACAAATATCCCTAGATTGGTTTTAGTAATGATTCAATAATTCATTCATTTTTAATTGAATCAACTATTTGAATGAATCATTGAATTAATCAGTCATTAAGACAAGGACTCATTGCCACCTGAAGGATTCAAGTGACCCAATGATTCAATAATCCATTCATTAAAATAGTAAATTGTTTGAATGACTCATTTGAATGAATGATTGAATTAATCAACCATTAAGACAATGGCTCCTTGCCACGCGAGTGAATAAAGTGAGCCAATGATTCAGTAATCTCTTTATTTTTTTAAATAATCAACTGTTTGAATGAATCATATGAATAAATGATTAAATTAATCAATCTGTAAGTCAAGGACGTAATACCACCTGAATGAATCAAGTGAACCTTTGATTCAGTAATCTATTCATTTTTAAATAATAAACTGTTTGAAAAAAATATTTGAATGAATAATTCAATTAATCACTCATTAAGACAATGACTCATTGCCACCTGGATGAATAAAGTGAACCAATGATTCAGTAATCCATTTTTTTTAATGAATCAACTGTTTGAATGAATCATTTGAATGAATCAATCAATTAACCACTCATTAAGACCATGACTTATTTCCACCTGAATGAATCAAGTGAACCAATTCAGTAATTCGTTCATTTTTAAATAATAAACCATTTGAATGAATCATTTGAATGAATGATTCAATTAATCACTCATTAAGACATGGACTTTTTGCCACCTGAATGAACCAAGTGACCCAATGATTCAGTAATCCAGTCATTTTTTAATGAATCAACTGTTTGAATGAATCATTTGAATAAAGTATTCAATTAATCACTCATTAGGACAATGACCCATTGCCACCTGAATGAATAAAGTGAACCAATGATTTAGTAATCCATTCACTTTTAAATTAATCTACTGTTTGAGTGAATCATTTGAATAAAGGATTCACTTAATTACCCATTAGGACAATGACTCATTGCCAGCTGAATGAATAAAGTGAACCAAAGATTCAGTAACCCATTTTTTTTTTTTTTTAATTCAACCGTTTGAATGAATCGTTTAAATGAATGATTCAATGAATCACACATTAAGGCAATGACTCATTACCACCTGAATGAATAAAGTGAACCAATAATTCAGTAATCCATTCATTCTTAAATAACCAACTGCTTGAATGAATAATTTGAATAAATGATTCAGTTAATAACAAATTAAGACAATGACTCATTGGCACCTGAATAAATAAAGTGAACCAATGATTCAGGATTAGTTAATTTTTTTAAATAATCAACTGCTTGAATGAATCATTTGGATAAATGATTCAATTAATTGTTCATTAAGAGAAGGACTTTTTACCACCTGAAAGAACTAAGTGACCCAAATGATTCAGTAATCCATTCATATTTTTAACGAATCAACTGTTTGAATTAATGATTTGAATGTATTATTCAAGGAATCCCTTTTTAAGACAAGGACTTATCTTCACCTTCGGGTAATTTTAGTGCCATATTTTTAAGTTTTAGCCTTAACAGACTTAAACCACCCAGTGTACTATTTAAAGTCAAATGTTTATTAATCATCATTGCTAAAATATCACAAAATATATACCTTAAATGATTTCTTTTTAATTGAAATACAGAAGTCTGTATTCTCAGCTTGGGAAATCAGTGTACAAATTGCCAACTTAAAGTTGTCTTTCCACATCAAAATGTGCTAGTATTTTAACATTGTAAAAAATTACACACTCCACCAGTTATAGGACCAATTATTCTTCAAGTACTAAAAGAATCATTAAAGGACTCATTAAAGAACTGGAACCGTAGTGCAATTGAACTTTCTTTTTTTTTATGATCCCCATCCCTTCTGGTTTCTCACACAGAAACAAATTAAAACATCAATCCGTTGGCCACCTACAGCGCTTTAGGACAGCGCGCGTTTTCTTTTGTCCTGTCTTTTATTCTGCGCTCTGCAATCTGTCTCTTTAGCTTTTTTGTTAATCTCTCATTTCCTCCTTCCTTTCACGTTTCAGCACTCGAGTTGTTCCTCTGGTCCAGCGCATACTTTTATATGATAATTTCAATGCGCTGCCAGTTTGTTTTCTCCTGCCAGCGCGCTGTCTTTCCTCTCGCTGCCGCGGTGTGGGTGTTTTAAGTGCTTTAATTACAACAGAACAGAGGATGTTGTCTCTATTATCATTTACAAGCAAGCGTCGCCTTATGAGTCGAGAACTAGATGTGTTACAGTTTCCCACACTGTAGAAAATGAGTCTAAAAAAAAAACATAATTTCAGTGTTTCAGATTTCAGATTTTCCCACTGAATGCAACAGATTGCTTGCTTATGGAATTTATTTACAAGTCAAAATTGCTGCTATCTTTAAAGTATTCATGTTCCAACACAAATCAATTTAAGTTAACTTAACAAATTTAAGTGGATTGAACATAAAACAATTAAGTTGTCCCAAAAATTCTGAATGAGTGTGCTGTTTTAGCTCATTTTAACAAGCAGCAAAATAATTGCAATAATGGTGTTTATTATTTCAGTTTTCCCCATACCAGTTTTCCCACTAATGCAACAGATTGCTTGCTTTGTCCTTTTATTTGTTTATGAAATTTATTTGCAAGTTCTGAGTCAAAAATGTTGCTGTTTTTAAAGTTTTTATGTTCCAACACAAATCGATTAAGTGACCTTAACAAATGTAAGTGGATTGAAAGTAAAACAATTAAGTTGTCCCACAAAAATTCTCAATGAGTGTGTTGTTTCAGCTCATTTTAACAAGCAGCAAAGAAATTGCGATGATGGTATTAAAAATGTCATTTCAGTTTTTCACATACTAAATTTGACAGTAAATGCTACAGATTGCTTGCTTTATCCTTTTATTTGTTGTTTATGACATTTATTTGCAAGTTCTGAGTCAAAATTGTTGTTCACAAATCGATTAAGTTAACATAACAAATATAAGTGGATTGAACATGAAACAATTAAGTTGTTGTGTTGTTTAGCTCATTTTAACAAGCAGCAAAATAATGTCAGAAGATTGTTATAGTGGTATTAAAAAAGTCATTTCAGTTTTTGCCATACCATTTTTCATATTAAATACAACATATTGCTTGCTTTTTTCTTTTATTTGTTTGTGAAATCTATTAGCGAGCTTTGAGTCAAAATGATTGCTATTTTTACAGTATAAATATGTAAAATGTTTAACAACGTCTTAAAGTTAAATGTTGATTTTATATGCAGTACATGTTTTAGCTAAATTACTGGCAACGCAATTGATATTTTAACATTAATTCCATTATATTTGCATTGAACATGGTGTACATGGTATAAAAAAAAAAATCAGTTTTTCCAATTTAAATTTCGACATTAAAAGCAACATATTGCTTGTGTTTTTCTTTTATTTGTTTATAAATTTATTAGCAGGTTTTGAGTCATAATTATTGCTATTTTACAGTGTAAATATGAACAGTGTTTATTTTAAGTGATTTTTTTAACAGCATCTTAATTATAAGCCAAATATGCATTCTATATGCAGCACGGGTTTTAGCTAAACTGCTGGCAACATAATTACTGTTTTAACATTAATATCATTATATTTAGAGAGAAGGTGGTGTACAAGGTCTAGAAGGTTATTTCAGATTTTCCAGTTCAGATTTCTTTTTTGAATGCAACATATTGCTTGCTTTATGCCTTTTTGTTAGTTTTGTGAAATTTATTAGCGGGTGTTGTGTCAGAATTGTTGCTATTTTACTGTGTAAATATAAACAATATTTTTAAAATGATTTTAACGGCATCTTTATTGCATACTAAATGTGCATTTTATATACAGTATGTTTTTAGTTACTATTAATATCATTATATGGACACTCACTATAAAGAAAAATCAGGGTTTCATGCAATTCAATAATGTCGTCCCAACACAAATCGATTAAGTTAACTTAAAAAATTTAAGTGGATTGAACATAAAACAATTAAGTTGTTCCAACAAAATGTCAAGCAATGTGTTGTTTCAGCTCATTATAAATAAGTAGCTTGAACAAGCAACAATATATATACATATATACAGTTGAAGTCAGTCCCTTGTTTATTTTATTCCCCAATTTCTGTTTAACGAAGAGAAGATTTTTCTCAACACATTTCTAAACATAATAGTTTTATTAACTCATCTCTAATAACTGATTTATTTTATCTTTGCCATGATGACAGTAAATAATATTTGACTAGATTTTTTTTCAAGACACTTCTATACAGCTTAAAGTGACATTTAAAGGCTTAACTGGGTTAATTAGGTTAACTAGGCAGGTTAGTTATTGTATAATAAAGGGGCTAATAATTTTGACCTTAAATGGCTTTTAAAAAAATTTAAAATGCTTTTATTCTAGCCGAAATAAAACAAATAAGACTTTCTCCAGAAGAAAAAATATTATCAGACATACTGTGAAAATTTCCTTGCTCTGTTAAACATCGTTTGGGAAATATTAAAAAAATGAAAAAAAAAATCAAAAGGGGGCAAATAATTCTGACTTCAACTATATTTGTATATATGTACATTATGTTTTATAAGCAAATAAGCATTATGTTGCATTCAATGTAAAAAACATAACAGTGTTTGATAGCATGTACATCTGCTACATTCAAAAAAAAAAAAAAATATATATATATATATATATATATATATACACACATATACAAAAAAAATAAAATATATATATATATTTTTTTTTTTGAATGTAGCAGATGTACATGCTATCAAACACTGTTATGTTTTTTACATTGAATGCAACATAATGCTTATTTGCTTATAAAACATAATGTACTTGCATTTTTAAAGTCAAAGCTCTTATTTTGCTAATTTTTACAGTGAACAATTTTTTGGGGTGGATTTTTAACAGCACCTTAATTACAAGCTAAATTTGCACTTTGTATATAGTACATTCTTTAGCTAAATTACTGGAAAGTCATTTGACATTTTAAAATGAATTCCATTATTTTTGCATAGGAAATGGTGCACAAGATGATAAAAAATATGTTATTTAATTGTAGTAACCATTTTTTTATTTACCTAATGATAAATGCAGTTATTAGTACAGTGTATAGTTTTTAGTTGTACAACATACGTTACATTTTTGCAGCTGTACTGTTCCAAAACAGTAGCATTATAAAATGATGTACAGTAGATGACAAAATGACTAGCTATTATTAAGTTATTTTTCAAATATTTGTGCTGTTTAACAGAGTAAAGATTTTTTTTCAACACATTTGAAACATTATAGTATTAATAACTAAGCTCTTTTGTCTTTGTTGTGATGACTGTAAAAAATGCAGGCTTCCACACGATTCATTCTTGCTGTCGTAACACTAATCAATTGTTCATTTAATTGTTTTTTACAAATTTAAGGGGACTAAACCTAACACATTTAAGTTGTCCCAAAAAAGCTGCAAGAATTGTGATTTTTCAGCTTATTTTAAATAAGTATTTTGCAATAAGTAGTATAACAAGCAGCAAAAAAAAAAATGTTGCGTTTTATTTATTGTTTAAGATACAATGGCTCAGTGGTTAGCACTATCACCTCACAGCAAGAAGGTCGCTGGTTCAAGTCTCGGCTGGATCCGTTGGCGTTTCTGTGTGGCGTTTGCATGCTCTCACCATGTTTGCGTGGGTTTCCTCCAGCTGCTCCGGTTTCCCCCATAGTCCAAAGACATGCACTATAGGTGAATTGAATACTAAATTGGCCGTAGTGTGTGTGTATAGATGTTTCCCAGTACTGGGTTGCAGCTGGAAAGGGATCTGCTGTTTAAAACATATGCTGGATAAGTTGGCGGTTCATTCTGCTGTGGCGACCCCTGATGAATAAAGGGACTAAACCGAAAAGAAAATGAATGAATGAATTAATGAATGAATGTTCAAGATACTAGTATTCAGCTTAAAGTGCAATATAAAGGCCACAATGGACAACAGTGGTTGTAAAATAAGAAAAATTACTATAGTATATACAGTTTGACTGAAAAAAACAATATGATGATAATTGATGGTGTGCAGCAGTAGTTTGAATTTAAGCATCTTATTTAATATTTTCAAAATATTAGAAATATATAATCTGAGCTCGAACATAAATTTGCCTCCATGTGAGATAAAACATTTTTTTGCATTAGATTAATGTTACGTATGTGGAGTGTAAGATATATTTGGCATCGAGGGAATGTTTTCTCTCTATATAGACGCTCAGAGCTGAACACATTTAGTCCTCTGCCGCTTTTTCAATTTTCCGACTGCTGATCTACACCCTCCCTGTCTCTCTTTAAATCCAGCCAGGCATTAGAAACAATATTTCCCTCGGCAGAATTACTCTCCTTTAACATGGGACTCATGTTCAGCATTAAATGTGTTGATGTATAGCATAATCCTGAATTACTATACAGTTATTTATCTAGCGTGGTACTTACATGGTGTACTTTAAAGAAATGACATAGAACTGACATGGTGCGTGTTTAGCTAAAAAGTATACTATTAGCACTATTTATTTATTTATTTATTTATTTATTTATTTATTTATTTATTTATTTATTTATTTTATTCAGTTCCTTAAAATAAAACCATTATTCTAGAATGTAAAATAATAATAATAATGATAATAATAATAATTATTATTATTATTATTATTATTATTATTATTATTATTAGAACAACAACAGCAACAGCAATAATAATAATAATAATAATAATAATAATAATAATAATAATAATAATAATTATTATTATTATTATTATTATTATTACAACAACAACAGCAATAATAATAATAATAATAATAATAATAATAATAATATTATTATTATTATTATTATTATTACAACAACAACAGCAATAATAATAATAATAATAATAATAATAATAATAATAATAATAATAATGATAACAATAATAACATTATTATTATTATTATTTTTATTATTATTATTAGAACAACAACAGCAACAGCAATAATAATAATAATAATAATAATAATAATAATAATAATAATACTGATAACAATAATAACATTATTATTATTATTATTTTTTTTATTTTTTATTATTATTATTATTATTATTATTATTACAACAACAACAGCAACAGCAGCAATAATAATAATAATAATAATAATAATAATAATAATAATAATATTATTCTTATTATTATTATTATTATTACAACAACAACAGCAATAATAATAATAATAATAATAATAATAATAATAATAATAATGATAACAATAATAACATTATTATTATTATTATTATTATTATTATTATTATTATTATTTTTATTATTATTATTATTAAAACCCTAAACTTAAATGGAAAAATAAAATAAATGTATATATACTTTCTAACATTCTTCAAAATATCTTCTTTTGTATTGAACACAAAATGGAAACGCATAAATATTTAAAACGACTTGAGGAAGAGTAAATAGTGAGCAAGTTTACATTTTTGAGTGAACTATCCCTTTAAGTGGCTTTAAAGCGATAGCGAAATTATATTTCCATAGTAGAAAAAACAAATACTATAAAAATCAATGGTTACCTGTTTTCAGATTTTTATTAAAGTTTCTTCTTTATTATTGGACACAAAATAGAAACTCGTTAAGGTTTTTAACCTATTGAGGGAGAGTAATCAGTGAGCAAATTTTAATCTTTGTTTAATCTAAAATCGTATAGGAGAAACATTGGAAGTCGATGGTCACCAGTTTTTTAGCTTTCTTCAAAATATCTCGTGTTTAACAGAATACGTAATCTCATAACAGTTTAAACAAGAGTTTTTTGTGTGTGTGAACTATCCCTTTAATGTGTTTCTTTCATACCACAAACTGTGATTTATTTAGCAACCATAATCAATGAGATGATCTTCAAACTCTTTATGTTTAGTACTAATAACAGTAGTATTTTCTTTGTTTTGCACTATGAAGATACGACACTAGAACGATCGGCTACAAACACTCGCTTGTTGGCTTTTACAGGAGACGCGTCTGTCTGACTTTCTAATGACGAGGGGGAGAAATGTAAACCTCCATCTCCAAATAGTGCGCGCAAATCCGACTGTGGAAATTAATCCTCTCAATTCTCTGTTCCTCATTGTGCGGCGCCAAAGGAATTTGATCCCATTGAATAATTTCATTATAACTTGTGAGCTGGTGGATTAATGGGAATCTTCACTGTAAAGACAAACAGGAGAGGGGAAGCTGTCGCTTTGCTCTCTTTGTGTCTTTTTTTTCTGGGCTTCTCTTCTGTCACCTGCCGCACTGTCGAACCCCAGACACAATCAGTGTGCACAATGGCGTACTTGTAAACAAGATTAATGCCCATGTACTGTTTTAACAGCTTGTCAAGAGATCACATGAACACAATGGCAGCGGGGTTATTACACATCCACGGTGCATTATTAAGCTGATATGTACATTTATGATACACTAAACCCTGGTGCGAACTATAAGATGCTGTCATCCCTGTGAGGTTGTTGGTATAGTTTATAGGTGGGACTGGAAAAACACTGAATTGCATGCTTTGTATAGTTAAACAAATCTAGAACAGTCTGAGTTTGACTTTGTCTTAAACTGATTTTCAATAAATCGCTAAATAATATTCTTCTCTAGAATGAATCGCGATTTTGAGCGTCTAAACATGCCTGAAAACTCACGAAGCTTTGCACACTCCCCAGAAGTGGAGCAAATTTATGTTTGTTATAGGTTTCGGAAGCGGGTGTGGCAAAATGACTCGACAGTGCCACCTATGCACATTTGACAGACTGGCCCCCAAGCTACGATTCACGCACAAATACGAAAATTGGCACACACATCAAACATGCCAATACCTACAAAAAAGTAGGAGCAAAATCTCAACCCCAACAGGAAGTCAGATATTTTTTACTTCCTTTGCCAAAGAGCAGGTAGAGCAGGTAGAGCAGGTAGAGTGTGACGGGCTAGGAGACTCGTGTCGATCTCATCCCCAGTTCTTGGAGTTTTTGCTCAATAAAATAGTTAGTCGTCAGTATTTTCAAGTCCATCGTCTGTATTTACCTTCACCCACTGGCAGCCAAAATCCACGCCTTACACTAATATGAAGTGTGTGTGCACTCTGACTACTTCTAAATTATTGATAAGCTGTGCTGGGCATTTCACTCTGTCTCACGCTGAACGCTGTCAGTGTCGACCAATCGCAACAGGCTGTCATCAGTCCAATCAGCGCAGATTAGCTTCGCGCTAAGGAGGGGTTTGGGAACAGATGAATCACTGAACGATTCATATGGGAGTCGCTGGGATTCATTCATTTTCTTTTCGGATTAGTCCCTTTATTAATCTGGGGTTGCCACAGCGGAATGAACTGCCAGTCGCTGGGATAATTAGGTAAAAATAAATGCTTATTATAAGACCATGAAAGTGTTTTTTGACCTTGCATGCATATTAGACCCTTACAATCAAAATAGGACCCTATTTAATGTATAATAGGGGCTCTTTAAGTTGTCCCAAAAAATCTCTAGAGTTGTGTTGTTTCAGCTCACTTTTAATAAGTAGTCTGAACTAGGCATGGGCCGCAAGATTCTGATGGTATGATAACCTTGGATAAAATATCACGGTTTCACGGTATCAGGGTATTGTGATTACAGCTCTAAAATATATTCGTTTTAAATCGTCACCTTAGAATTATAAGGTTCTATCTGACATTTTTGTCAAAATTGAGTTATTGACATATTTTTATTAAATGACAACTTATTTACATTATGTAATGTCTTTTTAGAAGTTGTTTACATTTTAAGACGTTTTATTTAAAAAACAAATGTTACACAGCCACTGTTTGCTATGGAATGCAAAAACTTTGAAGCTCAATATCTCAAAATCATTCAGAACGCAGATAGAACCTTATAATTCCAAGGTGACGAAATGTCTGGGTAAAAAACAACACGTTTTTTCCCCTTTGAAAACAATATATATTATTTTTTGAAAGATTTTAAATATTTTGGAGCAGTAAACATGTCCCATGCCTAGTCTGAACAAGCAGCAAAATATCCAGGATGATTTTTTCAATTACTTTCCCTACCATGTGTGGAGTCACGTGAGCCCACTTTGTTAAAGTCTAAGGCTGATTTATGGTTCTGAGGCCACTTTGCAGCAACATCTGATCTCTGGTCAAGTAGGACGATGGACCATTCTTGAGCCTTGACGATGATTGGAAGCTGCACCAGAGACTCCTAGAGACGGCATATTTTCTATCACATTAAAGTTATTATTTAATATTAAAAATTAAAATTTAAAATTAAAAATTCAAATTATTAAAATATTTGTTTACAGAAGATGCAAGAAATTCACTGTTTAAAATATTATTTACCGGATATACAAGAGTTATTTAATTTAGAAGAGATGCTTGTTTTCTGCTTTTAATATGAAAAACATAGAAAATAATTTAGTTTGTTTGCAAAGGTGCAAGATATTTATTTTCATAGATAGTAGATAATTTGTGTTTCCTTCATTTATTTTCAAATCACGTAATGCACCCTTCATTCAAACATCTCTCACATGTAATATGTGAGCATATTTACTGTACAAAACTTGTCAGTGAACTGTGTGGGCAAAACAATTGATAAATAAATAAATAAATAAATAAATAAATAAATAAATAAATAAAATAATCATTCAATAACCGTAATCGAGTTAAAATGTTTAATTAATCGAGATTTTTATTTTAGGCCAAATCGCCCAGCCCTTGGACAACATGAAGGAATTAGGTTAACTTGTTAGTTTTTACTATTTTAAGTGGATTGAGTATAAAATAATTAAATTGTCCCCAAAAAAACTCACGAATTGTCTTATTTCAGCTCATTTTAAATAAGTAGTTTGAACAAACAGCAAACATCTTTGTGTGTGTGTGTGTGTGTGTGTGTGTGTGTGTGTGTGTGTGTGTGTGTGTGTGTGTGTGTGTGTGTGTGTGTGTGTGTGTGTGTGTGTGTGTATGTGTGTTAGGCAAAAATGAGTTTTCATAATTTTTTCTTAGAAATAATGAATTGAAATAAATGAGTCCACAGATCTGGCTGCGTCTGAGTGCTGTACATGGCAAACAGAGCGGCAGGTTGTATGTTTGTGGCCTCCAGGCCTCGTCCTGCAGTGCTGGCCTTTTTTAGCGTGCTGTTTTATAGCACTCTGAGTTTGTCATCCAGAGACTGTAAAGTGAAAGTATCTCCGTCTCGTTAGAGCCGGAATGGGAGACTCCCGTCGGCTCCGAGTGCTGGATTGCACTGCTTTTAATTGCGTTTGATGGCGGCTCTGCAGAACAAACCAGTGGAAAGAGCTTTTTATTACCTTTCCACCGGGGTCCCGTCTCATGCTCTGATCTTTAAACAGCGAGGCTTCATTTCAGCCTGAGAATAACAAGCTGTGGTTTATGATTGGTTAACAGGATTTTGTTTGTAGGCATTAGGTTACTTTTAGTCACTTCGCCACTTCCAGTGTTATGTGATGCTATTTTATAAGGTCATTATTTGGTTTATAAGATGTACTGGAGTAGGTAAAAATGCTGTTATGTTCAAATAGAATTGCGAGAAATACACTGAGAACTGCAAGAAAAAGTCAGAATTGCGAGAAATCTTATAAACTCAATTAGCATGAAATAAAATTTGCTGTGTGTGTGTGTGTGTGTGTGTGTGTGTGTGTGTGTGTGTGTGTGTGTGTGTGTGTGTGTGTGTGTGTACAGGGGTGTAGCGGACATTTTAAAAGTGAGGGGGACAGTTGAATGAGATCAAAAGTGTACGTTCATATAATCATTAATTACCTGTTTCTAAATGGTCTGGCTTTAAAAGTGAGGGGGACATACCCCGTCACCCCCGCTTGCTATGCCCCTGTATGTATATATATGTATGTATGTATGTATGTATGTATGTATGTATGTATGTATGTATGTATGTATGTATGTACACACACACACACACACACACACACACACACACACACACATATACAGTTGAAGTCAGAATTATTAGCCTCCCTTTCTATCTACCTATCTATCTATCTATCTATCTATCTATCTATCTATCTATCTATCTATCTATCTATCTATCTGTCTGTCTGTCTGTCTGTCTGTCCGTCCGTCCGTCTGTCTGTCTGTCTGTCTGTCTGTCTGTCTGTCTGTCTGTCTGTCTGTCTGTCTGTCTGTCTGTCTGTCTGTCTGTCTGTCTGTCTGTCTATCTATCTATCTATCTATCTATCTATCTATCTATCTATCTATCTATCTATCTATCGCTGCCAGTCTGTATCTATCTATCTATCTATCTATCTATCTATCTATCTATCTATCTATCTATCTATCTATCTATCTATCTATCTATCTATCTATCTATCTATCTATCTATCTATCTGTCTGTCTGTCTGTCTGTCTGTCTGTCTGTCTGTCTGTCTGTCTGTCTGTCTGTCTGTCTGTCTGTCTGTCTGTCTGTCTGTCTGTCTGTCTGTCTATCTATCTATCTATCTATCTATCTATCGCTGCCAGTCTGTATCTATCTATCTATCTATCTATCTATCTATCTATCTATCTATCTATCTATCTATCTATCTATCTATCTATCTATCTATCTATCTATCTGTCTGTCTGTCTGTCTGTCTGTCTGTCTGTCTGTCTGTCTGTCTGTCTGTCTGTCTGTCTGTCTGTCTGTCTGTCTGTCTGTCTGTCTGTCTATCTATCTATCTATCTATCTATCTATCTATCTATCTATCTATCTATCGCTGCCAGTCTCTATCTATCTATCTATCTATCTATCTATCTATCTATCTATCTATCTATCTATCTATCTATCTATCTATCTATCTATCTATCTATCTATCTATCTATCTATCTATCTATCTATCTATCTATCTATCTATCTATCTATCTATCTATCTATCTATCTATCTATCTATCTATCTATCTATCTATCTATCTACCTACCTACCTACCTACCTACCTACCTACCTACCTAAAACACTATCGGTTAGGTTTAGTTAAGGGGGTGGGTCGGGGTGTCGGTCAGTCAGTCAGTCGACAGTGGCCTCTGGTGGATTTACATGAGAACAGCAGGTGGGAATGACACTCGCGAGAGAAATCTGAGATCTCAAAAAGCGTACACAACGGCCTCTAGTGGATTCGCAAAAACAAAAATTGCAAGAAAACATGGCTCCTGAGATGTTTTGACTGCTGGGATGGTTGGACTTTTTAAAAAATATTCACTTCCATATGTATGCATTTTCACCCACAAAAACACTATATTGTAGATGAGCAGGTATTAATAGGGAATGTATTACTTAAAATTAGTGGTGGGCTGTTATCGGCGTTAACGTGCTGCGTTAACGCGAGACTCTTATCGCGCGGTAAAAAAAATATCGCCGTTAATCTATTCTTAAAGTTGGGTTGGGAGCTGGGTCTATTCTATGCAAGCTATGATGACTTTCACCTTGATCTTTTAGCGCGGATGTATACCTGACCATTGAGCCGTCTGACAAAAAAAGTGCCCTTCTAAAATAAATCAGCAGGATGCCCTTCTGGATCTTTCACTTACTTCGAAGACACTACTGACGCTTACATGGACATCTGTAGTCTGGTTATTTGCCTTGAACATAATTTATTTTCATCACCAATTATCATAGTAAAACAGTTTTATCAAGCAGTTTGTGATGCATTTTTGGAAACCGGAGATGGGCCCCTGGTCTAATGCGCCACCTGGCTTGAGAAACCCGTTCTCAAAGACTTATATTTAGTCATTATTTGGGGAAGCACACATATTCTGAATGCCTTCTGCAGAATTCAAATGAGCCATTTTAATCTAGATTAATTCCAAGATTACAATGAGATTAATCTAGATTTAAAAAAAAAATGTATCTCTGCCCATACTTAAAATATAGTCACATATATTTGCTTGTATATAAATATAGTCACGTTGGACATTCACTTAATATTTATTTAGACTTTTTTATATTTAGCGAAATTACTAAGACTACAACTTACTTAAAAACCTGATATCCAAAGCTTGAAAAAACTCACAACTACACTTTTTTGTGTGTGTTGAAAACTACAGTATTATACAAAGTACTGTTTTCTATTAAAAAATAGTTTAAAAGTCTATTCCTTTAAATTTTAAAACACACACACACACCATACACTAAAATAAATGCGCTCTTTTAAAGAATAGATATTCAGAATTTCTGCATTTATGTGCTAGAAAGAAATAGAGAAAGTCATACAGGTTTGGAGTGACATGCGTTTGACTAAATGACGACAGGTTTCATTTTTGGCTGAACTGTTCCTAGAGAGTGGATGTGTTTTGGCACTCGATCTCTCGGTCTCTGGCGGTGTGTTTTTGTCGGGCTGCTAGTGAGCAGTCATGTAGTGACTCAGAGTTTCCCTGGGGCTTGATTTTATGATCTAATGGCAGGCACAGTCTCTCTCTCTTGCTCTCTTTCTCTATAATATAGGAACAAATAATAACTCATGGTGGCAATTTTGACATTTCAAAGCATATACAAAAACATTGGTTTCTTGGACGTCATCAGTGATGGTTAAGTAAATGTTAAGTAAATTGGTATGTCATGTGCATGGATTAAAAGGCTTGATTGGAGATTTACCTATTTTTTTGAAAAACAAAATTCATGTACAGTTTTTTGGGCCATCTGAAATGTGTTTTATGACTTTTTGTGGAGTCTAGATGGTAACTCTTTAGTTGTATTGATAAACATTGAAGTATATAGACAAGTATAATGTTGCTATGTATTTTTATGTTATTTTTATGTTTGTTTTATTTTATTTTATTTTATTTATTTATTAATGTATTTATTTATTTATTTGTTTGTTTTATTTACTTTATTTTTAATTAATTATTTTATTTTTAATTATTTAATTAATTATTGTATTTATTTATTTGTTTGTTTATATATTTGTTTATTTTATTTATCTTTAATGAATTAATGAATTAATTTTATTTTATATTATTAATTTTTTTTATTAATAATTAATTATTATTATTAATTCATTTGTTTGTTTGTTTATTTTATTTCATTTTATTTATTTTAAAATAATTAATTAATTAATGTTTTTTATTTATTTGTTTGTTTATTTTATTTATTTTTAAGTATTTAATTGATTAATTAATTAATTAATTAATTAATTTTATTTTTAATTAATTAATTAATTTTTTTATTTATTCTTTAATTAATTCATTAATTCATTAATTGTGGTTTGTTTGTTTGTTTGTTTATTTGTTTTTGTTTTTATTCATTTATTTATTTATTTATTTATTCTAAAGTGTATTACGTTATTTTTATTTAATTTATGTACTGTATATTCTATCTATCTATCTATCTATCTATCTATCTATCTATCTATCTATCTATCTATCTATCTATCTATCTATCTATCTATCTATCTATCTATCTGTCTGTCTGTCTGTCTGTCTGTCTGTCTGTCTGTCTGTCTGTCTATCTGTCTTTATATATTTCTGTCTGTCTATTTATCAATTTTTCTGTCTCCCTGTCTATATGTGTTTACCCAAACATTACAGTATATTCGCCATCATTTACTGTTTGAGTTTCTTTCTTCTGCTGAACACAAAGGGAAATACACTGTAAAAAAAATTCTGGGTTCCACACAATCCCTTCATGTTTTCCCAAAACAGATCTATTAAGTTTTAATCATGCTTACATGCGTAATCATATTACAAATTTAAGTGGGTTGAACATAAAACTAAGTTGTCCTGAAAAAAATGTAAGCATTGTGTTGTTTCAACTCATTTTAAGTAGTTTGAACAAGCAGCAAACCCCATTTTTTGAGTGTGTCTGAGGAATGTTGGAAAGAAAAAACATTTCATAGTATTTTTCTTCCTTCTGTAAGTGTCAATGGCTGCTTTTTTCCAACATTCTTCGAAATATCTTCTTTAGAACTGGGTAAACAATTAGGACAAAATAATTTTATTTTATTTTATAATTTTATTTTTTATTAATTAAGTAATTTATTTATTTTATTTTATTTATTTTTAATTAATTAATCAATTAATAAATTTATTTGTTTGTTTATTTTATTAAATTTTAATTATATATATATATATATATATATATATATATATATATATATTAAATAATTAAATTATTCATGTTTTTATTTATTTATTTGTATGTTTATTTTATTTATTTTTAAGTATTTTAGTAATAAATTGTATTTATTATTTTTATTAATTTTATTAATTTTATTTATTGTATTTAATTAATTAATTTTATTTTTAATTAATTAAATAAGTTTGTTTGTTTGTTTGTTTGTTTGTTTTTTTGTTTGTTTGTTTGTTTGTTTGTTTGTTTGTTTGTTTTATTTACTTATTTTTAAGTGTATTAAGTTATTTTTATTTGTATCTATCTATTTAAGTGAATAGTTTGAACAAGC